>CM071934.1:76746998-77016156 GCA_016081115.2 Rehmannia glutinosa
CATTGTGCTTCGTTGATTGCAATATTGCTTCTCCATCCACCGGCCCGAGTTAAGGTTTAGACTAACGGCTGAGTTATTACATCGACAACTCAATCAGTCGTTGGGTATTTGCTCTTGGATTGCTAACAAATGTCCCCAAGGACTTATTTGTGTATTTAACTTTCTGTAATATTTTAATAGGACTAAATTGAAAAATTGGTAAAGTTTATTCAACCCCACCTTCTAAACCTCGAACCCGTTTGGGACCCCTATGAGAAATATCTAGTGTAAGGAAAGGGCCCGTCATTCAAGCGATCGATTGTTCCTAATAGGTTTTGATTTGATCACGGTGTGGCCGGGAAGAAGGAGTACGCCCGACAGCCGAATTATGTGATGCTTTCAAGAAAACGCTGATGGTTAGAAGATGGAATGCCACAGCATCACTTTGGATCTTCGTTTGGACAATCATGATGCAACCTGTTATAATATAATGAAGAGGAGTTGTCTCACTTGTCAGGAATAAATTTATATAACAGTTGCCATCACGCTCAGAGCGATCCGTTACTTAAGGCTTTGCAAGATGTTGGTTTGGAGTGTGGATACGTCAGTTTATTGAGAATGAAGGAATACATGGTAAGAATGAAACACTCTCATAAGTCGGAATTGGAGTTGTAAAATTTGCACCATCGGAGCGAAAATTACATGCCTAGAGGACAACATGAACCGAATTTCGATCTTCTTATGAGAGATAAGAAATTGGTATGCAGCCCAGTCGAAAGGCACCCGGTCAGCGAGAGAATTTGAATAGCCCACTCCGAGCGGATATCAAGCATAATTCAACAAGCGGCCGACTTGTTTCATTAGTGGGTGATGGCAACTACCTTTTGTTTGGTGATGATGCCAAAATAGGGGAAAGATGAGGCCTTAAAAGGGTAAGGAGGAGAATAGGAGCAATAAGGAGGCAAAGAAGGTGATCGGTGAGGGTGAAGGATTCGAAAAATCTTCCTTTGAAACATGTTGCTAAAACGAGCCCGACAATGAGGAGATGTCACTGCTTCCGACTCTCATCAAGTTGCCAAGATCTATCCGTTGAGCAGAAGAAAAGAGATGGCAATGAAAGAATCGAGAAGGCATTTGAAAGAGTGTCGAGAAGGTAAGTGAAGCGTCGCACGTGTTGGAAATTTATTGTTTAGATTTTGATGAATGTAAAAACTTAGTCAGAAAGTTGGCACCCCATTTTCCTTGTAATTAGTATTGTAATAGATAAGTGAACCAATCTCGAAGTCTCTTTCAGGAGAGTTGTAGGAAGGTTAGTCAGACAATCTCAAGTTATTGGAGGGCCGTGATCAATCAAATCGCTTGAAAACAAGCTGAAGTAGCAAAGCGACAGCCACTAATGGCGTGATCGGAATGAAGAAAGCCGGTGAATAGCAAAGCATCTAGGATTGAGTACAAGGAAGCGAGTTAGGCTATTGATCAAGACTTGTCTCTGGCCCGATAACCCTTTGTACTGCATCATTACTTAGTGGATTCCTCCGGGAGTTGGAGAAAAGAGCGGAGTAGAAGAATTACCCCATCTTGAACCTCTATAAAATTTGCTTGTGTCATTTACATTTGATATATTTACATTCTGCACACATACTTTATATATCATGATAATTTCTTTATCAGTGATAATTAACAAAGTCTAAAACCCGAGTGTTAAAACAAAAGTTAAAATCAAATTCAGGTGTTAAGTCTTCGGTAGAAAAACTCATCACATCAAGTTAAGGTTTAGTCTAAATAGGCGAGTTATTCTATCAATAGCTCTTTAAAGTCTTTTGAGTGGCTAACTTTCTGGCGATTAACTAACAATCAGTTTGTCCCTCGAGACTTAGTTGTTTAATTAACTCTGTAATATTTAAAGGACTAAAATTGAAAAAGTTGGTAAGTTTATTCAACCCCCTAAACCGTACTCACACCTATTGGGACCTATAAGTGGTATCGAGCGGTTAGTTCATTGAGCCTTGACCTTAGTTCTTGAACTAGATCTCCAATCTTTCAAAAATTTTTTCACTTGCTCCTTCAAAATCATCTCTTTTTTATTGACAAGTTATTATCATGGAAGCATATTTGACACGCATTCCTATGTTCACTATTAAGTTTGATGGTTGGAAAATTAGTATCTGGCTCATCTATCTGCTTTACATGAAATGTGGCTAGATAGAGGATGAAACAGCCCATGAGGAAGCATTCAATTGGTGAAAGCATTGTGGTGAGGCAAGACCCATACCGGTTAGAAAAACGAAGACGAATGGATCAATGATGACATAAAGATACAACTTGGACAATGTGGCCAAGGATATTCTCTACAAGACTACGGACAAAAGCGATCTTCAATAAAGTCAAGTCATGCAAAACAGCAAAAGAAATGCAGGATAAACTAACTTTAATTTGTGAAAGGATGAACAAATTAAAGAAAACAAATTATCATTTGTTGTTCAAAAGTTTGAAAACTTTAAAATCTTTGCAGGTGAGACAATGGATCAATTGGATGCTTGATTCACTGAAATCACTAATGAGCTCTACAATGCACTTGGAAATGAATACACAAAAGGAGATGTGTATGAAGATCTAAGGAGCCTCAGTGAATGGAAATGAAGACCATGGCTCTAAGGCTCGATGGACCTATCAAAAACATCTAATCATGAGCTATTCTCAGACCTCAAAGCTTATGAATTTGGTGAGAAGAAAAGATCAGAGACAATTGCACTAAAACAGCTGCAACTTATAGTCGAAGGATGGGAAGAAGAAAGAGATCAAGGAAGCCATTGATCGAGTAGGAAATTGCTCTAATGGTTAAAATATTCAACAAGTTACGCAACAAAAAGCGCAAAAGAAACAAAGACGAATCCTCCGGAGACATTCAGCTCCCTCCAAGTCAAGGAAGATAGGCCACCCAAGAGAACTGAGCATCAAAGGGTGAATATCGAGCTGATAACCCAAGAACGGAAAGTGATCAAAGAGTGAGAACTGTGTTGGAATTGTAGACAACCAGGACACTTTGCTATTGATTGTCCATATCAATAGTCAAAAATACGAGGAATGAAGAAGAAATAAGAGTCTTGAGGAGAGAGAAGAGAGAGAGAAAAAGAAAAGGGCTATTTTGGGCAGAGACTTTGAGACAGGCAGAAATCTAAAGCGGTGATTAGACTTCGAGAGAGTAGTGAAGGCGACTACTCAAGTGATTAAAGAAGAAGCAATGATCGTCTAATGGCTAAAGAACAAGATCAACCTGACCAAGAAGATGAGGTACACTCTAACTCATCTCACTCGGTCTAGTGATAGTGATTGTGACACACACACTTCATCACCCACTTTGATCTTTATGATTCATTAGGCAAAACGATGAAAGACTTTGAGCACATTAAATCCTCACACACTATTAAGCTATAAAGCGACCATCTCAAAAGCAAAAACTCACGATTTGAGTACTCTAAGTTACATAGCTGATGAACAAATAGCTAAGAAGAAGGTGAGAATGTTAAACTAATAGGCTGAGATATTCTTTATAGAAAAGGAAATTGATCTCAAAATGTAATTGCATCATTTACAAAGGCATCTAAATCATTGGATGACCTTATTATGAGCAAAAAAGATTGTGGAGATAAGGCATGCATAAATTGATTCCGTTATACACATCAAACTTCCATAGTGATTTTGGAAAAAGGATCTTCAAGTAATGAAGCGTCTCAAAAATCCAAGAAACCGAAATGTTGCACCGCGCATTCACTCAAGCACAATCACAAACAAATTGGCCTTGGATATAAAGGAAAAGGAAACTGACCGATTGAGTATCTTTTGAAGATACAAGCGAGAAGAAATCCAACAAAGTTCTCGGCAAACTCCCAAATAGGAAGTACTCTGTGAAGAATAAGCAGAGCTACCAAAAACAAGGAAGTTTTATCAAAGAAACACATATGATGGGAATGGTAGAAACTACCCAAAGCCAAGTTGATTGGAATAATGTGAAATATCGCAATGACCTATGGAATATAAGCCCAAATGGCAAGGCCTAGAACTCGGCAAAGGTCATTCCAAAGGCAAAAGAGCTATCATCGGCACATATGCACCAGGCACTACACTCAAAAATATCACAACTACCCCGAAGAAGGCAATTGCTAAAACACACACACGCATACGATTACAAAGAGACAGGTTGTATGAACACAAAGCCCCCAAGAAATTTGCCAAAGTGAGTTATGATTATGGCACGGATAAATGGCAACCTTTTTAGAGTCAAGTTATTTGGCTATAGGTTGGTTGGATCATCTTCTATACACTAACCCCTCGGGACCCAAACAAGAATGGGTACCTAGAAAACTAATTTCCTTGATTGCGGAGTTCAAGGAGCAGGTTGAGTGCCAAGGAACCTGGTACATGGATAGTGGCTATTCGGACACATGACGAGAAACAAGAAAAATTTGTCAAAATTCAAGGTGATTAGAGGCACAAAAGTCATATTTGGAGTAAATGAAGCTCCGAGGAAATAAGAAACCTTTGGATCCATCAAAAAATGGATTAGAAATCACGAGATGTTGCATTTGTTGAAGGCCTCAACTTCAACTGTGGTAAGCATCAGACCAACTCTATGACAAAGGGCTATAATGTTGGATCAATATGGGAGTGTGCCAAATTAAAGACAACTGAATCAAATGAAGTAGTGTTGCAAGGATCAGGACAAAGAACATGTATGTGGTAGGCGGTTGACTTGCACACAAGCACTTGTCTGTTAGCAAAATACAAGCTGAATCAAGTTGGCTGGCCTGAAAGGTAGTCATTTGAACTTCAAGACAATTAACAAGCTTGCAAAGTCATCTTGTAGAAGGGCGCCCAGACTCGGTGTACAAGAAGGAAAGTGTTTGAGATGCATGCGGATGGGAAGCGGATCAAATCATCATTAAGAAAGAAGAGAAGTCTAGTCCATCTTCAACAAGAATATTGCATCTTTGCATATTGACTTATTTGATCCCCGATGAACTAGCGACATAAGTGGAAAGAAATACACCATAGTGGTGGTGGATGATTATTCAAGATATACATGGACAATCTTTATGTGCAAAAGAAAAACCTTACTGAAGTTACCTCGGTATGATAAGAGTTCAAAATGAGAAGAGTCAAACCATTATAAAGATAAGGTCTGATAGAGGAACTGAGTTTGTCAATGGGATAATAACTCAGTATTGTGTTGAAAATGGTATTGCTCATGAATTATCTGCAGCAAGGACTCCACAGCAGAATGGAGTAGCAAAAGAAAAACAAAACTCTCGAGGAAAGGCTGGACCGTGTTAGGTGAAGGCTCGGATCAGCCTAAAGATTTTGGGCTGAAGCCATCAACACTGCATGCTATACTCAAAATAGATGCATGATTAACAGACAGCTGACAAAGACTCCCTATGAAATATGGACAGGGAGAAAGCCAAATGTTGGGTATTTTAGAATATTTGGATGTAAATGCTTTATCCACAACAATGGCAAGGATAATTTAAAGGCTTTTGATGCTAAAGCTGATGAAGGTATCTTTTTGGGATACTCAGCTGAAAGTAAAGCCTATAGAGTGCTGAACAAGAGGACTATGGTCACGTAAGAATCCATTAAATGGGGTTTTGATAAACCTAATGTGAATGGAGAAGACATTGAAGAGTTAGCTGATAAGCTGACTCAACCAACCATGCAGAAGAGTCCCTATGTAGAGGCTGAAGCAAGAGCAATCAATCAAGATGAAGATGAGACTGCTGAGTCTCAAAGACACCGAAAAGCTATGTTGAATGATAATGAAGCAGTTGCTCGGACAACACAAGCTATGACGTAACTTGACTTATTTGCTTCAACCTAATGTGAGATGGGTGGGAGACCATCCACTAGAGCTAGTCATTGGAGATGTGAGAGATGGTGTAAGAACCAGATCGAGCTCAACAAGAAGCAATGTTCACTTGTTTTATTTCCCAAATAGAGCCAAAAGATGTGTCATAAGCATTGGATGACACACATTGGATTCAAGCCATGCAAGAAGAGCTAAATCGATTTGAAAGAAATAAAGTATGGGAATTGAGTCTGGAGACCAACCCATCAAAATGTTATTGGCACAAAATGGGTCTTTAGAAACAAGATGAATGAGGAAGGATCGTGTAGAAACAAGGCAAGATTGGTAGTCAAAGGGTATTGCCAAGAAGATCGAATAGATTTTGATGAAACATTTGCTCATTTGCAAGACTAGAAGCAATAAGAATGTTTATTGCCTATCTTTTCACAAGAACTTCATTGTATATCAAATGGATGTGAAAAGTGTATTTTTAAATGGATTGTTGGAAGAAGAAGTCTATGTTGAGCAACCTCCAGGTTTTGAAGCGAGAAAACCATTGGAGACAAGGTGTACAAGCTCAACAAAGCTTTATATGTTTTGATACAAGCACCAAGAGCTTGGTATGATACATTATCTCAATTTCGATAGATAATGGATTCACCAAAGCAAAGTGGACGAGAACACTCTTCAGAATTCAAGATGGGGAGAGTATAACTTTGCTTGTTCAAATATATGTGGTTGATATCATTTTGGATCCACAAACAAAAAGTCAGTGTGATAAGTTCTCAAACCTCATGCAAGGCAAATTTGAAATGAGCATGAATGGAGAGGCGACATTCTTCTTAGGACTTCAAGTTAAACAGGCTGAAGGATGGAACTTTCATAAGTCAAACAAAGTACACCAGAGATTTAATGAAGAAATTTGGTATGGAAGAGAAAGTCTTACGTGAAAATACCCGATGAATACATCGGTAAAGATGGACATGGATGCGGATGGTAAGTCAGATCAAACAAGATCTGAGCACTTATTGGATCAACGCTCTATTTAACAGCAAGTAGGCCAGGACATCACCTTTGCGAGGTGTATGTGCAAGATTCCAATCTGCTCCAAAAAAAGCCATATGATTTGCGGCAAAGAGAATCTAAGATATTTGAAGGATGCCAAGTTGGCTTATGGTATCAAAGGAAGGTGGATTCAAGCTTATTGGTTACTCGGACTCGACTATCTTTGGATCTAGAGTTGAGGAAAAGTACTTGAGGAACTTGTCAAATGCTTGGAAAGCAGATTGGTTTTCTGGTTTAGCAAAAAGCAAAATTCAATAGCCACATCACAAACAAGCCCAGTACATCTGCGGGCGGATTGTTGTGCCGAAAGTCTTATGGATAAGACAACGGTGAGAGATTATGAAATTGAAGAAGAGATTCCAATTATGTGTGATAACACAAGTGCTATTACAATCACTCGAGAATCTGTGTTGCATTTCAAAACTAAGCGCATTGATGTCGGATACCATTTTATAAGAGATCATGTTGAAAAGAAAGACATCACCTTGGAATACATCTCAACTGATAAACGATTAGGCACATATTCACCAAACCCTTATGTGAATCAAGATTTGAAGAGCTTAAGCATGAGTTAGGGTTAATTGGTGAGTTGACACTCGGAAGACTCAATGAGAAAAGATGGAACGTGAAAAGATGAAAATAGAACCAACTTCATAAATCGACAAAGTGAATCGGCCCGTAGTATCGGAAAGTCGGTACATGTCGAATTAGGTAAGCCATTTGGTTAACTTAACGAAAAGAGAGAAAGAAGAGTTGAGTTACTTGTGGAGTAAAAATTTGTCATTTATGAGCTAAGTGACAAAAAACGCGGTCGTTTTTAATGAGCGTGAATGTTTTTAAGGATAGCGTCGGCGTAATCATGTGGCGAATCTGATTAAAAGTCGCCGCAGTAAGCATATGATTGGATATAATTCTTTGCCGCGTGCAATGCGAGAAATTAAATGCAATGTGATTTGCTAATCTGACGTTGATCTTGATCAAATTTCAAAATCCAAAACGCGTCCTTTCATAACCCTATATACGTTGTTCAATCTCTCTCTCTCTCACTTTTTCAAACTGTTCATTTTCCTAAGCAAAAGAAAGCAAACTTTTCTCTCGAAAACCCTACAAGTTCTCAAGTCGGTTTACCAAGTTTCGTTCGGTAAAATTCACTAAAAAATGGCTCGACACATGATTTCACAAAGCTTCATAAAGCAAATCCACACAAGATCAACTGTGGACTTTGATGGGATGATAAAGCGGGGTTACGATGAAACCCTTGTGAAGAAAATAGCGAGACAAAATCCAGAAATCAGGATTCAAACCTTTTCTCATGATGGAATATCAAATGACATACGTTGAAGAAGTTGCCCGGTTTTTGCGTTAACGCCAAAGTGCGGGACAAAGGATTAAGTCCTCCGTTCACCGCAAGGACATATTAATTACTTCTAAGGACCTTCTGCGAAATCGTTTGCTGCCGGTCGGAAAGCACGCCGAGATACATGAAGCGATGTCAACTTGGCCGATGCATGTAAGTGGCCAAACCGAGTGTCTTTGCAAAAGTGGTCTACCACGGTGACAAGAAAAGGTTTGTTGAAGGGCGATTATCATAAACGATGGATATAAATGCGCCAAGTGTGAACATGAAGTTTGGAAGCTTCAATCACCGTCCCAAAACCAAGTTGATCATCATGCCGTTCGCGATCATGGAAAAAAGAAGATCAATTGGCGAGAATTTGTTTATAGCGAGACTCTGCGAACGTTGGCAACAAATCCATCAAGGAGGGCGGATCCTTTGGAGGATCACTTGGCTATGGCCTTGTCATTGGCCATTTGATGGAGGTAAATGGAATCCCTCTTAGACATGGAAATCCTTTCCATGTAAATAAGAAGATGTTTAGGGCCAACATGCGGAGCACGAGAAGAGTGCCTATGCGAGAGGCGGATACGGTGAGGGAATCGGCTAACCACTGTTGATACAAGCCTTCTTCCTCCCCTCAAGAAGAAGTATTGAAGTTATTGAAGAAAGCTTGACCAAGTCTGCTTGAGGATAGTCGTGAAGGAAATTCAAGACCAGTTTGTGGACATAACAATCGAGGATGAAGAAGTGGCGGAGAGCAATGAAATCCCCTGCTGAAAGCGATCTCACTTTGCCTCGAATCTTTCTTGAAGGAGAAAGCGGCCGAGAGTTTGCTATCGTCTATCCCTGAAAGCGGAAAAAACGAGGAAGAGGATGAAGATGATGATGTGATTGTTGTTTCTCTGTACCCAAACATTCGCGTCATCTGCGTGAATGGCGAGCATGGAAAGGCGCTCGAGGTACAGTTTGAGGCATTGAATTCGTGAGGAAGAGGAAGAATTGCTGAAATTCCTCGGATTGACCACCGTGCTTGAGGCACGATGAAGATAAGCGCCTGGACATCTGCATATCTTCAAGGAGAATTCAAAAGAAAGGTTAGCGGGGAAAAGCGGCTCGTGAAAAGGAAGAAGTTGGACATGCAACAAGCCATGCGGGAATCCAAATTGATGCATGAGCAACGAGATGTGAAGGACCAGGAGAGTCCTCCAAATCTCTCTGGAAATTGATCGTTAGGGAGTGGTACAACGATTACCCGATTATTCTGCAACTACTTCCCGATTCACTCGTGGACGGATCAAGGGACTTGCGATGACACTTTGGGAACTTGGGCACCCAGAGTTGAGCCACCCCTGGAAGGTGTCTTACCACCTGCCCCAGCGGTGAACACTCAATGGGAAAAACGGCCGAGTGCGGAAGCGAGTGACCCCCACCATCGATCACTGGTGAGTGCGCCCGGTGAGAAACTCACTCCAGCTGCGGCTAGGTCGGAGGATGCTGCGAGATGACTCCCTAATGAAGGAAGGAGCGAAGTGAAGAAATAAAAGAAAAAGAACAACATGAAGTTGTCACACTACTAAGCTCGGACAATTGAGCCTATCTCGGTGAAGTGCCAACAACTGCGGGTGAGGACACTACTATTGCGAATCGAGGCACACGATGGATCTGCCCTTAGAGTTAACACTCAGGAAATGAAAGTGCAATCCGGGAGTTGAGACTCTATGGATGCCATCGAAAGACCCTAAGAGCATAGTGCGTCTGTCGAAGGGAATGTACAAGGCCTTCTGCGATTGACAACTGCGAGAAGGTAATGAAGGCCCAAGGGGGAGGTTGAGACTTCCGGTAAAAATCAAGGAAAAGAAGCATTCCTCAGTCATCATTCTTTGACTGGAGGCGAGAAATTAGCGCTCTTCATTATTCCCGAGATAATCGATACAACATTCTTGGGATCTCAAAGCGAAGGCTAGTCCACCCTGCGCAAAGGACTTCGGTGAGGATGTTCTTCCAAATGCGAGTAAGCCATAATTCAAAGTTTGCTCATCAAGCGTTCAATTTTGATGATGAACGAAGCCTCGAGTTTCATCATCCTCCGATAACTGACCCGTGCAGGTTGAGGACAAGCAAATTCATTTAGCGAGAATCAAGCGAGGCCGAAGAAGCTGTTAAGACAGGCAGGCTCGATCGGTAGCCAACCAGCTCCCACTAAGGCCGGGTTTGAAGCTGAAGAGTCATCTGCGCGAGCTCCCAAAGGCTGCGATGGGCTCGACTCAACCAGCACATCACGATCACAAACAAGCGGTCGATCAATACCATATGTGCGTGATGATACATTGAAAAACTTTCCCTTTCTCAATTGAGCTGCCGATCTTGAAGAAAAACAACTTCGTGGCGAAGGCGCTTCAACATAAAAGTGATCGATTATTCCCGATTCAATTGTTCCAATGATTTTGATTTTGATCTTTGTCACCGCACTTGGTGAAACGAGGTGACAGCTTTGAGAAATGCGTGAAGTCTTCAAGATAATCCTTGGTGAGATTGAGAAGATTGAACGGCACCGAGGCCTCACTAGATATGCGGTGGACAACGAGGATGCCAACCTCACGGCAAACTTACGAGGGATAGTGGTGAGAATCGAGGAATGGTGTCGGCAGCATACCATGCGATATGAACAAGTCGAGATATTTTAAAGCATTGTACAACAAAATGCTTTGATGGAGGCGATAATGCTTGACATGAAGCGGAGGATGCGAGGAAAATATTGACGGAAATGCATGCCTCTCATACAACAAAGATGGAGCTGCTGCGTGAATTTCACAAAAAGAACCTGCGCGTTGAGGAGAATATGAATGACAAATTCAGCCTTCTCATGGCTGAAATGAAAGCAGTGGCAACCAGTCCAAAGCCACCCGCTCGGAGAATTTCGAATAACGGCGGCATACTCAGCGAGAATTGACTATCGGCCGAGTGGACTTCATGCTTCTTTGGGGATGTTTCGGGGTTCCTCTCTCCTTTGATGATGCCAAAAAAGGGAAGAGGAATACGAAAGATATTGAAGGGCAGGCTTGAAAAGAAGAAAGAGACAACTGATGAGAAGAGGAAGGATAAGGGAAAAGCTGTTGAGGTGGAAAGGTCAAAGGATGTGACCTTAATGCTTGTTGAAACCCCTCAGCAAGGTCATGTCACAGCTAGCATAATCAGCAAACTTTCGGTGACTCTACCGCTCCAACACTCTGTTGTACCTATGTCTGAGAAGAGAAAAATCGTAGAAGCAGGAATGAAGGAGGTTGAAAGGAAGACGGATGCCCGTGTACTAGAAGTTTTGAAAGCTTATGGTGGCATTCCGTCGAGGAAAGGACCAAGATGCCATCAGGATAGCGGAAACGAGCCATGATCGGTTGAAGAATTTCAAACTCTTCAATCGAAGGCTATTTCAAGTACATGCCATTAGCCCAAGCAGGATGCATGTACTAGGAGAAGGCCGAAGATATGTGAAGAAGGCGATGAAGCAATGGACTACCCGGCGGACCATTCAACAAAAGAAGACTCCGTCGCATTATATACCCAAAGGAAAGGAAGAAGTGGTGGAGGAAGAGGTTTTAGACCTAGACCTTTGCCAAAAATATTGAATATGTAGATCCAGGCAAGAAATGAAGGATCTCTTTGGGGTGGTATGATGTTGTAGCCAATCACGGAAGTGGCTAGGAAAAATGTTGAATATGTGAAGAGGATTGAAGAGGAAAACAAAAGGCAAGATCATTTGTGGCAAGAAAGATAAGAAAAGAAAAAGAAAAGATGAAGCTCGAAGAAGAGCTTACGAAAAGAAGCGATTGAAGAAAGAAAAGAAAGAAGAGAGACTAACGAAGGCAGTGAAGAAAAGAAAGAAGGAAGGCGACAAAGTCGATGAAGTGTTCTTTGCTAACCCCTTCATGTATTTTACTTATGTAAATACATATGCATGTAAGTCTTACTCAGTATATTCAATGAAAAATTTGTAACTTATACATCTTTGCATTGGCGTACGTAATTTGCGTAGATATAAGTATGCTCTTATTGCTCACGATACACATTATAAGCTTGACTATGTAAAGGACAATAATGTTATGATCAATAAAAAGATTGATTCTACGCATACATTCTTTATTCTTGCATTACTGTATGTATCTATATTGTTTACACGTTGATTAATATTTTTAAGTTTTGGCATCATCAAAAAGGGAAATTGTTGGGAAATTTATTGTTTAGATTTTGATGAATGCCATGTAAAACTTAGTCTAGAAAGTTGGCACCCCATTTTCCTTGTAATTCGTATTGTAATAGATAGGGCTTTGAACAAGCTGAGTTAAATCAGCTATGCACAGGAATACAATAAGTCAACGGAAGACTAAAGTGAAGACTCACATTGAAAAACAACGAGTATGGCCAAGATAGAAGATCAAGGACTTGATGAAGAAGTATCAATTGTGTGATACAAGCGTATGAAGAGTCGGTCAAGTCAACTCAAGAAGCCAAGTCTCAAGTTGAAGTGATGATGAGTCATCCATTGATTGGAAGCTAACTTCGAAGTCAACCTGGGAATAAAAGACGCGCAATCGAGTCAAGCACTGACTGAGCGAGATCCGTTGATAAAAGTCAAGAATGTTACTCGAGAATAGTAACTGTTAAAGTTGTCGAGAGATAAAGTGTTAGTTCGATTGTGTGCAAAAGGAACAAACCAATGGGAAGCACTTGCACCAAGTGTCGGAAAGCATTGCAATCTTTGCAAGACATTAAATGCGAGTAAATATCAACATCAAGGACGCAACAAGACAAGCCAACGAACACAAATGACTTTTGAAAATCAGCCTATCTCTTCAACGAGGGATTTTGAAAGTTCACTATAAAAGGCGAGGAATCACTTTGAGAAAAGGTTACCTTGAAAACCTAAACCTTGCACACTGAGATAACAAGCAACATTCATCAGTAACACCTGCAAAATATTCTCAAGTTATTCAAGCAAAATCATCAAGCCTAAATCTCGGCGATCAACACTAGGCATGTGAAGGAAAGACAACTTCAAAGCTGTTGAAGAGGAAACTTTTGAAGAATCAAAAGGTCTACTTTCAAAGGAGGATTGTAGGAAGGTTAGTGGTCGAACCAATCTCAAGTTATTGGAGGGCTTCGTGATCAAATCCAAGAAGCTTGAGAAAGCAAGTTGAAGTAGCAAGGCCGCATGCATGAAGAAAAGTTTGTCGGACGAGAAGCGGTGTGTGTGATAAGTGTGAGTTTTGCATGTATTTTGGAGCATATTTATGGCTATAATGGTGATAAACATGCATATACTCGTGTAAAATGTTACGTATTCACTCCTTGTGGAAAAGACATTACACTTTGCTTGTTTTATAGGAATTTCATGATATTTGAAGCAAATTGAATACAAATACGAACCTTGCAAAGTGGAAACATTGAGAATGGAGTGAGTATCACGAAAAGTGAAGCTTGAAGGAAGCGGAAGATGAGCGTCTAAGAAGAATACGGGGGAGCACACGGGTTGGGCGTGCCATAGGCACCACCCGTGTGCCTGAAAGAAAAGGTTATCTAAGGTTACGGCAAGGCGCACGGGTAGCCCGTGCTCATACACACCACCCGTGCGCCCTTTGGAGAATTGTAATATACATACGGCATCACACACGGGTAGCCGTGCAAGGAAACACACGACCGTGCGTGTTTGTTAAAAATTAAAGGCTTCACTACGGGATGGCCTTGCAGGAAGCTTTGTGCGAGGGCGCCACGACCCTTGCGTCTTATTTGGAATCCCATAATCTATGCGAGGATCTTGCCCTAAACTTGAAAGTGGGTATAAAAAGCTTATTGGGGGGTGCACACAGGACATTACGGCATTTTTGGGATCTACAACACAAGACAAAGTATATTCTTGGCGAGAAGACATCAAGGATAATTGGGTTGCATCGAAGCTCAAGGAAGGGAGATCATTCGAGAGATTATCGACTTTCCTAAGTTTTCTTGCTTCTCTTGTAGTTTTCAACTTTCATTTTTAGTTGTCATGGCTATGAACAATTTGTATATGGATTGTTTAGAAATCATGTGTGGCTAAACTCTTTAGATTTAGGGTTTTGGAAGTAGATTAATGAACTCTTATTGGATGTTTTAATTCTAGTTGAAGTTATTATCTTGAAGCTATTTTGAGTATTTTGAGCTTATTCTTGTTTTATCACTTGATCAATGATTTAACTTGTTGGATATATTGATTCATAATTCGAAGATGAGTTTCAATATTAGATCTTGAGTACTCAACACAAATATTTGCATGAATCGAGAGGTTTGTAAATATATGTGAAGACATTTGATCTTTTGAACTTTTGGGAGTTGAGTACTTCATGTTGAGTAGAGATGCTAGCATAAGTATTTCAATCTACATTTTATATGCATCTCGAGAGGGAGGATAAAATATCTTTGTGATAAATCTTATAGGAATATTGATAATAACTTGGCTTGGATTAAATCATACAATAAGAGGGTTGTTAATCGAAACCTTAACTCGGAAATCCATTTCATCTTCTTGATACATCTATCAATTTTGTTATCTTAATTTTGTGTTTTAGTGGTCCAACTTGTCTTAATCTCACAACATCAATCATTAAATTACGATTGTCTAAATAAAAATAAAGCTATTTTAGTTCAATACTTAGTACATAAATTTATTAGTCTCGTGTGGATACGACCTTGCTACCCTTTTCTATAACGTACACCGTACACTTGCGGTGAAGCTAAAAATAAGGCGAACAGTGTGAACAAGGCATCTTCGGACTGAGTCCAAGGAGCGAGTCAGCTGCGTGATCAAAATGTGTCTCTAGACTAATAACCCTTTGTACTCTGATCATTACTTAGTGGATTCCTCCAGGAGTTGGAGAAGAGAGGAGTTGAAGAATTACCCCATCTTCGAACCTCTATAAAATTTACTTGTGTCATTTACATTCAGCATATTTACATTCCTGCACACATACTTTATATCTGTTGATAATTTTCTATCCAATTGATAATTAACAAAGTGCTAAAACCAAGTATTAAAATAAAATTAAATCAAATTCAAGCGTGTTAAGTCTTCATTGAAAAACTCATCATCCGACCAAGTTAAGGTTTAGTCTAAATAAAATGAGTTATTTTATCAATAGCTCTTTCGAGTCTGTTGAGTGGCTAACTCTGCTGATTAACTAACTTAGTTGTCCCTCAAGGACTTAGCTGTGTAATTTACTCTGTAATATTTTAAAAGGACTAAAATTGAAAAAGATGGTAAGGTTTATTCAACCCCCTTCTAAACCTTACTCACACCCGCTTGGAACCTACAACGCATCAAGATATCGAAAAAGCTTGATATGATGGTCCTCCGGCCCGGAAAGGATTACCTGCTATAAAGCCCCCAAGAGAATTTGCTATACGATCTTGGATCTTGGCCGGATCTCTAGAGGAATTCCGGACTACAGAAGAAGAAGGTTATTTTCGAGATATGACTCTACCTCAAGCACAGGATCTATCTTTGGGAGAAGGGAATTGAGCTATGCAATTCGGTTGTTAAACAACAAGTTCCAACAGTCAATCGGCGATAGAAGAAGTAGTCAATCACAGCCAAGACTAAAGATATCAAGTATATGGATTCAGGAAAAACAGACTCATATCTTGGCGGGATTTGATCATCTTGCTAACTTAGAGGTTGCACGCGAAATGCGAAGCAATATGGAGACAAGTGAGAATGCTCGATCAACTCGCGAATGGGAGGAAAAAGCGTGAAGGATGACCACTGGCTAAGCGAGCTATGAAAAAAGAAGAAAAAGGAGGAAGAAGAAAGGAAGAGGAGGAAAGGTGCGAACACATGAAGAAGAGCTAATGAAGAAGAAGAAGAAGGAAGCGACCAAGGCATTGAAGAGGCAGTAAAACCCGTTCATGTGTTTTACTTTGCTTTAAATACATAGGCATGTAAGTTTTCTGTAATATAGCTCACGAAGATTTACTTGTAATATTCATTCTCCTTGTAACTTAGCTTAGATACACGTTGAAAAGTTATACTTTTATAAAACTCACGGTACTTGTTGTGAACAGACTTTGTAAAGGACAAGAAAGCTATGATCAATAAAATTGATTATTCAAAAGCATACATGCTTTATTCTTTGCGCTATTTGTGCTTTTTAATTTTTTTGTTTTAAGTTTTGGCATCATCAAAAGGGGAAATTGTTAGGAAATTTATTTGTTAGATTTTGATGATACCATGTAAAACTTAGACTAGGAAGTTGGCACCCCATTTTTCTTGTAATTATGTATTGTAATAGATAGGATCAAGAGAGTGAGTGAAGTCGGCTAAGTCGAGAATCTGAAGTCAACTGACTAGAGTGAAGACTGCTGCGTGTCGGTGGTATGGCCATGAAGGAAAACAAGGACTCGACTAAAGGAGAGATCACTATTTGAGGAACAAGCGTGTGAAGTTTGAGAAGTGTCGATCAAGCCTATGAAAGAAGCCACGTCTATCGGTTGAAGTGATAGTTGAGTCAATCTTACGATTGGAGCGGACTCAAGTCACAAGGATAAAGCAACGATCAAGTCAAGACAAGCGACATTGATCCGTTGGAAGGAAGTCAAGAATATTACTCGATATAGTAATATGTCAAGTGTCAGTCTTAAAGTGTTTGGCTTAGAAACATGCAAAAGAATAAGCGATGGGAACCTTGAAACTTGTGTCGATCCTGAAAAGTCATAAGCCATTTAATACGAGGAAGGGTCAACATCACAAGTGCTACAGACAATGGGATAACCGGCCAATGACTATGAGTGAGAGGCACGAAAGGGTGGAAGCGGACGTAGGTAGATGATAGATTACACATATCGATTAATGGCTACGGCTAATGAGTACCACCATGAATACTCCATGGCGATTGATGCCATCACCCAATAGCAACAACATATGTACGAGATGATGTCTCGTATGGACCAGTGGCATATCTCACAGTGCCACTACCCTCCACCTCCACCGCCACAGTGATCCATGTAATTACTTATCAGACATTCTTCTTTCTTTTGATAATTTCCTCATATGTTAGGGACGAAGCACATTTTAAGTTTGGGAGGGTTGGCAAAAATGCGTAATTTAGTACTTTCTTACATTTTGCATTGCATCTAGATTTGCATGTAGAGCATAAAAAATTTGAATAAAAAAAATATTCGATATTTTAGTATTTTCGATTTTTATGTTTTATTTCATTATTAGCACGTTTAACGCTTTAGCACGTTTAATTGCGTTTGTGTGTGATTTTTAATCAAGATTTTTTAAAATGCCCAGCTTCCGTATGATTCTACAATGAGCACTTAATTGAATGAGATAACATACTTCTGGAATAATGTGATAAATTGTTGGGAAGATGTCATGTATTTGCTTTGCATTAGTTGAGAAAATTGGGTATTTGAGCATGTTGCGAAAAAATAAGTTTGTGAGCTTTTGTGCCTTAAACTGCTTTATATTTTGCCGACTTATTTTTCTTGAGTGTGTCATTCATGATTGATAGAACTCTAGAACTTGCTCTGGTATCTTCATTGGAGTCATGTGTCTGTCCAATTTTTGAAAATGATTTAATGCCATCTTTGTTTTAGCCTATTTAGTCTAAAAAGACTACCTATGAACTCATGATTCCATAGTTAGCTAATTTTGAGCCAAAACTTTTATTTGAGCCACATTAATCTTTAAAATTGCGAAATGATTTTATCCACGAAATTTCTTGAGCTTATAGAAAATGAATATGTTTGGGAGATGTGGTGAAAATGTATGAAAAAGAGAGGAAGTGGGCAAAAGAAAGAGGGACGAGCAGTATCTGGGTAAATGGAAAAATACATGAAGCTCGAAAAAAAAAGAAATGTCTCTGAAAAAGAAGAGAAAATCGAGCAAAAAGCAAAAAAAAAAAATTCTGAAATAATGGTGAAAAAAAAGAGATCTTAAAGGCTAGAAAAAAGAAAAGAAGGCAAAAACGCCGAAGAATAAAAAAGGAGAAATAAGAGTGGAATTG
Source organism: Rehmannia glutinosa (assembly GCA_016081115.2). NCBI lineage: Eukaryota > Viridiplantae > Streptophyta > Magnoliopsida > Lamiales > Orobanchaceae > Rehmannia > Rehmannia glutinosa. The sequence continues at coordinate 76,765,261 of CM071934.1, forward strand.
AGTTGAAAAAGAAAATTAGTATTATGCAGAAATTGGGTTGGTGAATCGCAAGTCTGTATCCGTAAATTCTATTTGCTCAAGTCAACTCACTTAATTCAAATTTTCCCTACCCTTACCAAAGAGCCTACATTACAACCTAATGAAAGTCATTTTTGATTCTTAAATTGTGCACACAAAAGTGGTCGAGATGTTAGATGATTTGCAAGCTATGGTAGTTCCACATTCACCTAATTGAATAAGAGAGTAAACACTATCCATACACTTTTGAGAGTCGAGTGATACACTACCTACTTGTGAGTCGCGATGTCAAGTACCCAAGAGAGTATTGACTTCTTGATTATGAATTACATGGTTTTCTTAAGTATGGAGTCAATTGCTATTTAATGTTCATAGTGTTCTTAGGTGTTCATTTTTTTCCCTTGATATTATTTTTCTTAAATTGCTCGAGGACTTGCAATGCTTTGAGTTTGGGGGATTTTGATATGTGTAAAATATACGTGCATTTTGGGGCTTAAAATGATATGTATTTGATGCATTTTCATGCATATTTAATTTGTTTTTATTTCGTTTCCTTAAAAGGGCATGATATTGTGTATTCTTGTATTTCACTACAACATAAATGATATTAGGTAACACCCAAAAACTGTTACCTAATGGCCATAAAATGTTACTATAGACAATATATAACACTTTTATGGTGATGCACTTGCCCGTGCTACCTATAATCTAAGTTATCACTTTTATTAGCTTTTAGTTACACTTTTTCTAAGTGTTACATTAAGTTTTCTATTGGTAACACTTTGAATCAATATTTCTAAAATGTTACGTATGAATCTTATGTAACATTTTTTGTAACACTTTTTATATTTGTAACATTTAAAAAAAAAATACTTCTATAGTGTTACATATGAATCTTATGTAACAATTTTTTTGTAGTACTTCGTCGATATACGGTTTTTTGGCACCAGTTAGATTCGAACCCACGACCTGTTATGTGTGAAAGTGACAATTTGCCACTAAGCAAAGCTGATTCTTTTTACAACTTTTGCTTTGTTTTATATATACACACACACACACACACATATATATATATATATATATATTAAAATCTTATAAAAATTATATTATACGTTTATAATGTATTTTATATAATAAAGATTATATTATACAATATATGTATTAAGTTATATTATACAATGTATATATCAAATTTTATATTGTATAGTATATAGTTTGAAAATAATTTTTATGTTATATATTGAAGGACACAAAAAAATAAAAATATCAAAGACATATAAAATAAATTTATCGACTGATCGATATTCAATCAGTAAAAATAAAATATATATAAAAATATAAAAATATTTACCAACAGATAAAAAAATTCTAACAGTACAAAACTTAAATAATAAATAAATAATGAAAAATAATTTACTGACGGAAAAAATTCCTAAGTAAATACCGACAACATCAATTTTCAATGGTAAATTTTCATTAAAAAGTAAAAAAAAAAATTAACGAGGAAATTAGTCTCAGTTAGTAAACATTAAAAAATAAAATAATAATAATAATAATCTTAATAATAAAATATATACATGCGCATTTTCTTCTCATATGTCCTTTCAGCATACTCTCCTGGCTTCTTTCCTTTTCCCTTGTAACCATGGCCAATATGATTGTGATTGTGTTTTGGTGTGGATGTTGGTGTTTTGAGCTTTTGGATTCCTTCATTGCTTGAAGACCTTTTTCCAAAATCACTCTTGGAGCTTGACTATGCACAAAGGAATTGAATCCTATGCCTGTGTTGTCTCCACACTCTTTTTGACTCATTATAAGTTCATCCAATGATTTGGATGCATTTGTAAATATGAGGCAATCACATTTTTTAAGATTTTTCTCTTTTCTCGAGTGACTAACTCTCTGCTAAGATCTTTGCATTTTTAGCTTTCAGCTTAGTGTTCTCATCAGCTATGTGACTTAGAGTACTCAGCTCTTTAGTCATCTGTGAGTTTTGGCTTTTAAGCTGACTGTTTTCCTCATTTAGAAGTGTGTGTGAGGTTTTAATGTGCTCAAAATCTTTCATCATTTAGCTTAATAAATCATAAAGATATGTGGGTGATGAAGTGTGTGTATCACAATCACTATCACTTGAATTAGAATGAGATGAGTTAGATTGTACCTCATCTTCATGATTTTTTTGATATTGTTCTTTGGCCATATGGCAGATCAAAGCCTCTTCCTCTGTATCACTTGAGTAGTCAGCTTCACTACTATCTGAGTCTGCTGCTTCCTTGCACTCAGCTGGCTCAACAACCAACATGGCTTTCTTCTTTTCTTGTCTTATTTCCCTGAAGACTCTTCTTTCTTCCTCATTTTTGTATTTGTTGACTGGTGGATAGGAACAATCAACAGCAAAGTGCCCTGGTTGTCTGCAATTCCAACACTGGTTTTCAGCTCTCTGATCAGCTCTCTCGGTTCTCTGATTATCAGCACTCTAATAGTCGGCTCTTTGATGCTCAGCTCTCTTGGGCGGTCTGTCCTCCCTTGCTTTGGAAGGTGCTAAATGTCTCCTGGAGGTTTCACCCTTGTTTCTTTTATAGTTCTTGTTGAAGAACTTGTTGAATCATTTCACCATGAGGGCAATTTTCTCCTGGTCAATGGTCTCATTTGGCTCAGCTTTTTTCCTTTCATAGGCTTTGAGGTCTGAGAATAGCTCAGGATTCAATGTCTTTGAGAGGTCCATTGAATATCTCAAGGCCATGACCTTCATTTCCCATTCAGCTGAGAGAGATCTTAGTATCTTCATGCACATCTCCTTCTGAGTATACTCTTTCCCAAGAGCTGAAAGCTTATTTGGTATTCTGTGAATCTGGCATCCAGCTGATCCAGGCTTTCACCTGCAAGCATTTTAAAATTTTCAAATTTTTGAACAGCAACAATAAATTTATTCTCTTTAATTTGTTCTGATCCTTCACAAATCAGGGTTAGCTTATCCTAGATTTCTTTGACTGATTTGCATGACTTGACTTTGTTAAACATCGCCTTGTCCAACGTCTTGTAGAGAATTTCCTTGGCCACATTGTCCGGTTATATCTCTTTCTATCTTCATTAATCCATTCGGTGTGGTTTTTCAACCATGGCTAGTCTAGCCTCTACAAGCTTCTCCATCAGCTGTAGGTGTTGCTCTTACATCAATGTTGACTTTAAATATTTGTAGTGGCCCATCTTCTATCACAAGCCACATTTCATCGTGTAAGGCTGATAGGTCAGCCTGCATGCGAATCTTCCAGTCATCAAACTCTTCCACAGTAAAGTCTTTGGGGGACAACTAGGTTGGCTTTCTTGACAAAGTTAAGACTTAACTTTTAGATGATTTGGTTTTTAACAGCGGAATACTTAACACCCTTTGTTAATTTTAAGCTCATTTTTAACACTTATTTTTGCACTTGTAATTATCAGTTGGATAGCAATATAACTTATTAGCAGATATGAAGATATAAGCAAGAAAGTAAATGCTGAAAGTAAATGACACAAGCAAATTTATAGTGGTTCGAGGATGGGGTGATTCCTCTAATCCAATCTTCACCAACTCCTGGAGGAATCCACTAAGTAACCGATCAAGTTACAAAGCAGTTCTCAGTCTAGAGTTAGCCTTGATCACACAACTGGCCTCTCTTGCGACTCTGCTTCTTCACAAGACAGTTGCCTTGCTACTTCAGCTCCCTTCGAGTCTTTGGAATTGATCACACATCCTTCTTACAAACTTGAAACTCTGGTTCGACCTTGAACCTCTCTACAGCTCCTTCAACTTGGAGAGTAGACCCCTTTTTCGTTCTTTAAACTTTTTCTCTTCAACTGGTTGAAGTATTCTTTCCTTCACAGCGTGTGTTGGATCGAGTTCCTTCTAGTGTTAGGCTTGTGGAATTCTTTGATGAGCTTTGAGAATATTGCAGGTTATGCTTGTTTGCATATTGCTTAATTTGTTCGTGCTTGGTTCAGGTTACCTTTTCTCAGATGCTTTCTCAGCCTTTTATAGTGCACATTTGAAAATTTGGTCGTTGAAGAGATATGTTATTTTCAAATGACACTTCTTGTTCGTTGGTTTGTCTTTTCTTGGCCTGCAGAGATGTGATGATGACCCTTCCTCGTATTAAATGACTCTGCAACTTTACAGGGTCTGACACATGCTCCAGTGTTTCCCATTGGTTTATTTATTTTGCATGTTTCTAGGCGAAACACTTTAAGACATGGCATCTTGGACTTATTACTATATCGAGTAATATCCTTGACTTCCTTCCAATTGATCAAAGTCAGTTGTCTTCATTTGACTGCTGCCTTTACCCCTTGACTTGAGTCTGTTCCAAATACATGGGAATGACTCAACTGTCACTTCAACTGTTAGACTTGGTTTCTTTTACTGAATGACTGACACTTCCTCATCCTTCACACAGTTGTTCCTCAGCTAGCTCTCCTTCAGTTGAGTCCTTATCTTCCATCTTGGCCATACTTAGCTGACACACAACAGAGTCTTCACTCTAGTCTGCAGTTGACTTCTTGTATTCTTTGACATAGCTGACTTCACTCAGCTCTTTCCGTCCTATCTATTACAATATAGAATTACACGGAAAATGGGGTGCCAACTTCCTAGTCTATGTTTTACATGGTATCATCAAAATCTAACAAAAATATTTCCTAACAACAGGAAACAACAAAAAGCTGTTAAAGTTCAGGGACATCAAAGGTGCAAAAGTCATATTAGGAGGAAATAAAGCTCCAGGGGAGATCAAAGGCACATGATCCATAAGGAAGAATGGACTAGAGATCACAAATGTTGCATATGTTGAAGGTCTCAATTTCAAACTGCTAAGCATCAACCAACTCTGTGACAAAGGCCACAATGTGGGATTCAATATGGGAATTTGTCAAATTAAAGATGTTGAACCAAATGAGATTGTGCTACAAGGAACTTGGCAGAAAAACATGTATGTAGTAGACTGGTCAACTGCTACACCAAGCACATGTCTGCTAGCAAATAGTACAGCCGAATCAAGTTGGTTGTGGCACAAGAAGCTGAGTCACCTGAACTTCAAGACAATCAACAATCTTGCAAGGAGTCATCTTGCAGAAGGATTGCCTGACTCAGTATACAAGAAAGAAAGCATATGTGATGCATGCCAGATGGGAAAGCAAATCAAGTCATCCTTCAAGGATAAGCGAAGTCCTTCTTCAACAAGGATATTGCATTTGTTGCATATGGATTTATTTGGTCCTATTGAGCCAACCAACATCAGTGGAAAGAAATACACCTTAGTGGTGGTAGATGATTACTCAAGATATACATGGAAAATTTTCATGTGTAAAAGAAGAAACACAAGAGAATTGCCTCGGTGATGAGAAGAGTTGAAAATGAGAAGCCAAACCATTATAAGAATAAGATCTGACAAGGGAACTAAGTTTGTCAATGGAATTATAACTCAGTATTGGTTGAAAATGGTATTGCCTAAGAGATTTTCGGCTGAAGCCATATACAATATGCTATACTCAAAATAGATGCATGATCAATAGGCAATTAACCAAGACTCCCTATGAGATACGGACAGGGAGAAAGCCAAATGTTGTATATTTCAAGATATTTGGATCACGAGTGCTTCATCCACAATAATGGTAAAGACAACTTGAAGGCTTTTGATGCTAAAGCTGATGAAGGTATCTTTTTGGGATACTCAGCTGAAAGTAAAGCCTATAGAGTGCTAAACAAGAGGACTATGGTCACAGAAGAGTTTATCCATGTGGTATTCGATGAGCCAAATGTAAATGGAGAAGATATTGATGAGTTAGCTGAGAAGTAAAATCATCCAACTATGCAGAAGAGTCCTTATATTGATGCAGATGTAAGAGCACTCAATCCTGAAGATGATGAGATAGCTGAACCTCAAAGATAATTGGAAGGTCTGCAGCTGAATGAAGATGATGAATGTGTTCTAGACAACTTAGCTGCAAGACGGCTGAATCCAGCAGTCTTACTCCAACCAGATGTGAGATGGCTGAGAGATCATCCACCTGAGTTAACCATTGGAGATGTCAGAGATGGCATAAGAACCGGATCCAAAGTTCAACATGAATCTATGTTCACTTGTTTTATTCCCCAAATAGAGCCTAAAATGTGTCTCAAGAATTGGATGACACTCATTGGATTCAGGCTAAGCAAGAAGAGCTGAATCAGTTTGAGAGAAACAAAGTATGGGAATTAGTTCAAAGGCCTACTCACCAAAATGTCATTGGTACTAAGTGGGTATTGAGAAACAAAATGAATGGAGAAGGATCTGTTGTTAGAAATAATGTAAGATTGCTAGCCAAATGGTATTACCAAGAGGAAGGTATAGATTTTGATGAAACCTTTGCTCCTATTGCCAGATTAGAAGCAATAAGGATGTTTCCTGCTTATGTTGCACATAAGAACTTCACTTTATATCAAATGGATGTGAAGAGTGCATTCCTAAATGGACTTTTAGAAGAAGAAGTCTATGTTGAACAACTTCCAGGTTTTGAGCAGAAGACTATTGGAGACAAAGTGTAGAAGCTCAAAAAGGCATTGTATGGATTGAAACAAACACCAAGAGCATGGTATGACACATTGTCACAATTTCTAATTGACAATGGATTTACCAAAGGAAAAGTTGATAGAACTCTCTTCATAATTCAAGATGTAGAAAGTATACTTCTTGTTTAAATATATGTGGATGATATCATCTTTGGATCTACAAAAAAAGAGCTATGTGATAAGTTCTCAAACCTGATGCAAGGGATGTTTGAAATGAGCATGATGGGAGAGCTGACTTTCTTCTTAGGACTTCAAGTCAAGAAAATGAAGGATGGAACCTTCATATGTCAAACCGAGTATACCAGGGATTTAATGAAGAAATTTGGTGTGGAAGAAAAGTCTTTAGTGAAAATTCCAATGAACACTTCAATCAAGATGGGCATGGATGCAGATGGCAAAGCTGTTGATCAAACTAGATATAGAGATCTCATTGGATCATTGCTTTATTTAATAGCAAATAGACCAGACATCACCTTTGTTGTCGGTGTATGTGCTAGATTCCAATCTGCACCAAAAGAGAGACATGACTGCATCTAAGAGAATCCTAAGGTATTTGAAGGGATGCCAAGAAGTTGGCTTATGGTATCCAAAGGATGGAGGATTCAAGCTAGTAGGCTACTCAGACTCATACTATGATGGATGTAGAGTGGACCAGAAGAGTACATCAGGTACTTGTCAAATGCTTGGAAATAGATTGGTTTCTTGGTTCAGCAAGAAACAAAACTCTATAGCTACATCCACAAGTACATAGAGGTTAGTGGCAAACAAAGCCCTGTGTTCTCTGGATGAGACAATATCTGAGAGACTATGATATTGAAGAAAAGGAAATTCCAATTATGTGTGATAATACAAGTGATATTGCAATCACTCAAAATCCAGTGTTGCACTCAAGAACAAAATACATTGATGTCAGATATCATTTTATAAGGGATCATGTTGAAAATAAAGACATCACTTTGGAGTACACCTCAACTGATAAGCAGTTAGCTGACATATTCACTAAGTGAATCAAGATTCGAAGAGCTTAAGAATGAGCTAGGATTAATTGAGCTGAGTTAGAAGACTCAGAAGACTCAATCAGCAGAGACAAAGAAGAGAGAAATGAAAATAAACAAGTTTCATTTTTCAGCCAAATGAAACAGCCAAGATAGGAAATCAGCTGTATCGAGTTAGCTGACAACTGAGTGATCTTATGTTGTGAGAGAAGTAGAGTTAAGTCACTTTTGGATAATAGCTGAGTTATTTATGAGCTAAGTGATAAAACACAGTCGTTTTTTGTGAGCGGGAATATTTTTAAGGAACAAAAGCTGCACGGTTAGCCTATGATTGGATATAAATGTTGTGCTGCGGTTAACCTATGATTGTATGTATAAGCTCTGATACAGTGTATCAAGTATATCTTGTAAACAACTTTGTAAAGGACGAGAATGTTATGATCAATAAAATTGACATATTCAACTCATAAATTCTTTATTACTGCACTGCTTGTGTTTGGTGTGATTTTTATTTTAGTTTTGGCATCATCAAAAAGGGCGAAATTGTTAAGAAATTATTTATTAGATATTGATGATACCATGTAAAACTTAGAATAGAAAGTTGGCACCCCATTTTCCTTGTATTTCTATTCTGTAATAGATAGGACTGCATGAGCTGAGTGAAATCACTTTAAAGAATCTGAAAGAAGTCAATCAAGATCGAAGTGAAGACCCAGCTGTGTGTCAGCTGAGTGTAGTCAAGATGGAAGACACAGACTCGACTGAAGGAGATCCAGCTGAGGAACATCTGAGTAAAAGGTTAAAGAAGTGACAATCAAGTCAGTGAAGAGTTGAGTCTACTAGTTGAACTGACAGTTGAGTCATTCCTAAAAGGTTGGAGCTGACTCAAGTTAAAGTGGTAAAGGCAGCTGTCAAGTCAAGTCGACTGATATTAAATATCCATTGCACGGAAGTCAAGGATATTACTTAAAATAGTAATATGTCCATGTTGCCATATCTTAAAGTGCTCGTCCCAGAAGCGTGCAAAAGGAAAATACCAATGGGAAGCACTGAAGCTTGAGTCAGGCCCTGAAAATATGCAGCAACATTTAATACAAGGAAATGTCACCATCACAAGCTGCAAATCAAGAAAAGACAAGCCAACGAACAAGAAGTGTCATTTGAAAATTGCATATCTCTTCAATGGGCAAATTTTCGAATGAACACTATAAAAGGCTAAAGAAGCAATTGAGAAAAGGTTACCATTCTAACAAGTAATTTCAAGCAAGCAAAACCTGAAAACATTCTCAAGCTTACTAAGAAATTCCTCGAACCAAAATTCGAAGGAACTCGATCCCAACACACTCTAAGAACAAAATAGGTCTACTCTCCAAGATTGAAGGAGCTGTAGTAAGGTTCAAGGTCGAACCAGAAGTTTCGAGCTCGTTTGAAAGATGTGTGATCAATTCCAAGGGTTCGAAGGGAGCTGAAGTAGCAAGGCAACTGTCTTGTGGAGAAGCTGAGTCACAGAGAAGCCAGTTGTGTGATCAAGGCTATCTCAAGACTCAGAACTACTTTGTAACCTAATCTGTTACTTAGTGGATTCCTCCAGGAGTTGGAGAAGAATGGATTAGAGGAGTTACCTCATCCTCGTACCACTATAAAATTTCCTTGTGTCATTTACTTATAGCATTTTATTTTCATTCTTATATTATATATGTTGTTTAAGTTAAATTGCTAATCCAGCCAATAATAACATTGCTAAGAACAAGTGTTAAAAACAAGTTTAAAATTAACAAGGGGGTTAAGTCTTCCACTGTATAAAAACCAAATCAGCTAAAAAGTTAAGTGTTAGCTGACCCAACTGAGTTATACTATCAACAGCTCAGTCGAGTTTGTTGAGTGGGTAACTTTGTTGAAGTAAGCCAACATCGCTGTCCCCTAAGGACTTACCTGATTTGAGTCAACTCTGTTGAAATATTTTAAAAGGACTGAAAGCCAAAAGTTGGTAAAGTTTATTCAACCCCTCCTTTAAACCTTACACCCGACCCATTGGGACCTACAGGCAGAGGGAGGCCACGTAAAGTGGACTGGGAGAACATTGACCCTCCGCTGGAATGAACCCCATCGCTCGAACTTCCACCACGTCCCCCAGCTTCCGGGCCTGATCTGACTGCAAAGACCCTTCAGTGGATCTTACTAATTATGCAACAACAGACTAGACAGAATCAAAACATGCAGGAACCGGTGTGAGAAGCACCTGATTGAGGGTTAGAATGATTCATGCGTTTCGATCCACCAATCTTTCAGGGGGAATCGACGACGCCAAAGCTGAGGATTGGCTTGAACAAATGGAAAACATTTTTGCTGTGTTGCGATATACCAAGGAACAAGAAGTCACTCTAGCGGTATTTTCATTGGAATCCACAACCCGTGACTGGTGGAAATCTATGGAGAGAACGTGGGAACAAGACCAAACCAGAAGAACTTGGGACAACTTTCTGTTATTCAGGGACCAATACATTCCTCAGGTGGTCCAAGAAGCGAGGCGTGATGAATTCCACTTTGAGGAAGGGGAATATGAATGTGGCCCTGTACGAATCAGAATTTCACCGACTGTCAAAGTACGCTTTACGCTCCATAAGTACTGAGGCGGACAAGTTGTGTAAATTTACTCGAGGGCTGAGATTAGAACTACACAGACAACTAGTTGATAGTGGAAATAGATACATACTCTGTTGCAGTTAGGGCCACCTCTCGTGTGGAAATGGGTTTGAATCGAATCGGACAAATTCAACAGAACAAGGCATTGAGATCAAAGAGGCCAGTAATTAAGAAAACAATCGGGCTGTCTATAAAATTTTAAAGGGGTGGAACTGGATCATCCAACAATGGGAAACAACCGGTGCAAAGTATAACTTTCTCACTGCCGCAAACCGGGACATACACTAGATTAGAGTTGGCGTAAATAAGGGAAATGCCTCAGATGTGGCAACGCTCAGCATTAACTACATGACTGCCCAATGGTTTCCACACCTGAGAACAACCCCGCACCATCTCAGAAACATAGGAATGGACTGGATAACTGAGCAAAGGCACCAGCTCGTGTATTTGCCTTGGCTGGGCAAGAAGGCCTGAATGCAACAGATGTGGTCGAAGGTACACTTTTGGTATCTGACCACCGTGCTAAAGTATTATTTGATCCTGGATCATCTCATTCATTTGTCTCACCCCAATTTGGTCATAATTTCCATATATAACTCATGTGAAGTTAAAATTGAAGATGTGTATTTTCATGCTAATTTGATATTACTACCCATATCAGAGTATGACATTATTTTGTGAATGGATTGGCTATCTGAACACTTTGCTGAAATGGAATGTCAAAACAAAACGGTTAAGCTATGTAAACTAGGGAAATTAGTAGTGGAGCTATCAGGAAGGGCACGAGTCTCGATGTTCCCGATCATTTCGGCCATCAAGGGTAGAAAAGCAATCACTAATGGAGCACATAGGTACTTAGCATTTATAATTAAATAACCTAAGGATGAAACCCAAATTCATGAGATGCCCATAGTGTCATAATATATGGATGTGTTTCCACAAGAACTACTCACAGCTATCCCTCCCGATAGGGAAGTTGAGTTCGCCATCGAAATCCTTCCAAGGACCGCACCAATAGCAACAACACCCTATCTGATGGCCCCTGTAGAATTGCAAGAGTTAAAAGGTCAATTACAGAAACTGATGGAGGTAGGTTTTATCAGACCAAGTACGTCACTATGGGGAGCTTTAGTGTTTTTGTCAAGAAAAAAGTATGGGACGCTAAGGTTGTGCATATAATATCGTGGCCTTAACAACGTGACCATCAGGAATAAATATCCCCTTCTGAGGATTGATGAACTATTTTTCCAACTCCAAGGAGCCATAGTGTACTCAAAACTTGATTTGCAACAAGGATACTATCAGCTGAAGATTAAGGAGGAAGACATCCCTAAGACAACATTTCAAGCTAGGTATGGCACTACCAGTCTGTAGTAATGCCGTTTAGGCTATCAAATGCTCCCGCATCATTTATGGATCTAATGCAACGAGTCTTTTGACCTTACTTAGATCAATTTGTAGTGATTTTCATTGATGATATACTTGTGTACTCCAAGACGAGTGAGGATCAAGAGCGTCGTTTAAGAATGGTGTTGGAAGCACTACGAGAGCACAAATTATATGCCACATTTAGCAAATGCAAATTCTGGCTTAAGGAAGTTACCTTTTTGGGACATATAGTGTCTGGGGATGGAATCACAATAGATCCGTCAAAGGTACAAACTGTTGTTGAGTGGAAACGACCAGAAACGGTGAACGAAATCAGAAGCTTTTTGGGATTAGTAGGACATTATTGAATATTTATGAAGGATTTCTCCATAATTGCTAAATTACTGTCACGATTGACTCAGAAACAAGTCAAGATCGTATGGAGCAATGAGTGTGAGACTGGTTTCCAAGAACTAAAGAAACGACTCACGACTGCTCCGGTCTTTGCCCTCCCGAATGGCACAGAAGGTTTTGTCATTTATAGCGATGCGTCAAAAGAAAGGTTAGGAGTAGTACTCTTGCAAGAGGGAAAAGTAATCACTTACGGCTCATAGAAACTGAAACCATACGAGGCTAATTACCTGATGCATGATCTAGAATTTGCGGCAATAGTGTTCGTATTGAAAAACTGGCGACACTACCTATACGGGGTGACGTTCACCGTATTCACGGATCATAAGAGTTTGAAATTTTTATTCTCTCAAAAGGACCACAATTTGAGACAGATGAGATGGATGGAATTAATCGAAGATTATCATTTTGATATTGAATACCACCTTGGGAAAGCGAATGTAGTTGCAGATGCCTTAAGTAGGAAGGCTAGCATCTCCAGACTGATGATTAGAGAATGGAAATCTTGGAAGAGTTGAGCATATGGAAGCTGACAAGAATGGACACCAAAATATTTTGTGCTAATATCTCAGTGAGACCTGAATTGCTGAACGAGATTAAAATAGCACCTGAGGGAGACCCAAAGATCAGAGAGCTTATGGAGAAGGTTTTGACGGGAGATCGCCCAGAATTCTCCATAGCAGAAGACAAAATCTTAAGATTTAAGAACCGGGTGTGCGTACCAAACAATGAAGAACTAAAAAATAAGATCCTAAGTGAAGCACATCGCTCAAGGTACACCATACATCCCGGAGGTAATAAAATGTACAAGGGTTTGAAACAACACTTTTGGTGGGTAAATGTAGGTCCCAAGGGGTTTGAGTAAGGTTTAGAAGGGGGGTTGAATAAACCTTACTAACTTTTCGATTTTAGTCCTTTTAAAATATTACAGAGTTAATACAAACAGCTGAGTCCTTGAGGACAACTAAGTTGTTTATTCAGCTAGAGTTAGCCACTCAACAGGCTCGATAGAGCTGTTGATAGAATAACTCAACTGTTTAACCTTAAACTTAACTTAGCTGTGTTGAGTTTTTTTTCCAGCAGAAAACTTAACACCCTTTGATTTGTTTTAAACTTGTTTTAACAATTGATTTTAGCACTTAGTTAATTATCAGTTGGATAGCAAATTATCAGCAGATATAAGTAAGTATGCAGAAATGAAAGTGTTGAAATGTAAATGACACAAATAATTTTTATAGAGGTTCGAAGATTGGGTAATTCTTCTAATCCTCTCTTATCCAACTCCTGGAGGAATCCACTAAGTAATGATCAGTTCACCAAGTGGTTATCAGTCTAGAGACAAGTCTTGATCACACAGATGACTTGCTCCTTGGACTCAGTCTGGAGATGCCTTGGTCACACAGTTGGCTTCTCGTCCAACTCAGCTTCTTCACAGGGCAGCTGCCTTGCTACTTCAGCTCACTTTCTCAAGTTTCTTGGATTTGATCACGAAGCCCTCCAATAACTTGAGACTGGTTCGATCTTGAACCTTCCTACAATCCTCCTTGGAAAGTAGACCCCTTTTGATTCTTCAAAAGTTTCCTCTTCAATAGTTTTGAAGTTGTCTTTCCTTCACAGATTTGTGTTGGATTGATTTCCTTCGAGTTCAGGCTTGTGGATTTTGCTTTAATATCTTGAGAATATTTTGCAGGTTACAGTTTTAATATAGCTTGATTTCTCAGGTGTGCAAGATAACCTCTTCTCAATGTGTTTCCTCAGCTTTTATAGTGATCTTTCAAAAATCTTCCCGTTGAAGAGATAGGCTGATTTTCAAAAGACACTAGTGTTCGTTGGCTTGTCTTTTCTTGGTATTCAATCTTGAGATGTAGACCTTTTCTCTTATTAAATGAATGTTCAGCTTTTCAGGTTCTGAGACGAGGTGCAGTGCTTCCCATTGGTTTATTACTTTTGCACGCTTCTGGGACGAACACTTTAAGACCTGGCAGCATGGAAGTATTACTTATTTAAGTAATGTTCTTGACTTATGTGCAACAGATTCTTTTCAGTTAACTCCTCTTTGCAGCATCTTTTTTCCCAGGTGACTTGAGTCTGTTTCAATCATTGAAAGACTCATCTGTCACTTTAACTTGTGACATGGCGTCTTGAGTTGACTTAACTGACTCTTCATACAGTTGTTCCTCAGCTGTTACGTTTTCAGTCGAGTCCTTGATCTTCTATCTTGGCCATACTCAGTTGTTCCTCAGCGGAGTCTTCACTTTACTTCTTCAGTTGACTTCTTGTATTTCCAGGCATAGCTGACTTGACTCAGCTCATCCAACACTATCTATTACAATGAAAGATACAAGGAAAATGGGGTACCAACATTCTAATCTAAGTTTTACATGGCATTCATCAAAATCTACAAAATAATTTCCCAACAATTTTCCCCTTTTTGATGATGCCAAAACTTAAAAACATTAAACAAAATGTAAACAACACAGATACATACAGACAAAGCAGAAACAAAGACTGTGTGCGTTGAATCGATCATTTTATTGATCATAGCATTCTTGTCCTTTACACAGCTATTTACAAAGTGTATCAGAGCATATTTAAATCTAAGCAATTTACAAGCATCTATGCTAAGATACAAGTACAAAGTGAGAAATTGCAAAACACTTTATTGAATGTACAGATGACTTACACAGAGATGTATTTACAAAAGTAAAATACATGAAGGGTTCGCAGCAACACTTCATCGCCTTCGCTGCCTCCTTCTTTCCTCTTCAGCGCTGTCATCATTAGGTCTCTTTCTTTTCTTTTCATCTTCAGTTGCTTTCTTCTTTTCATAAGCTCTTTTCGCAGCAGCATCCTTTCTTCCCATAGCTGGTCTTGTCTTCTGTTTTCCTCTTCTATTCTTTTCACATAATCAACATTCTTTCTAGCCACTTCCAAATTAGCTACTTCATCATACCCAACCCAGTAGATCCTTCCCTTCTTGCCTGGATCTACATATTCAATATTTTTGGGTAGAGGTCTAGGTCGAAAACCTCTTCCTCCACAACTTCTTCCTCCTCCTCTGGGTGTATACTGTACATGAGTCTTCTACTTACCAGCTAAATGGCTGATGGTAGTCTGCTGCCTATCAGCTTCCTCGCACAACTTAAAACCCTTCTCCCAGTACAGAACCCAGGCTTGGGCTACCGACATATTCTTGAAATAGCCTTCGGATTCGAGAGATTTAATTTATTCGACTAATCTTGGCTCGTCTCTCGCTGGAATAACATCTTGATCCTTCCCTACCGAATGCCACCGAACTGTTTCAACATTTCTTCAATGCGGGCATTCGTCCTCTTGTTGAACTCTTCTATCCCTGCTTCTACAATTTTTCTTTTCTCTGACATAGGCACATCAAAGTGTTCGATCGATAGAGTTACTGGAAGTTTTCTCATGATTGATGCTGTGACATGACCTTGCTGAGGGGTTTCAACAATCATTAAGGTTAAATCCTTTGACCTTTCTCCATCAACTGCTTTTCCCTTCTTTTTCTCAACAACTGCTTCTTCCTTTTTCTTCTCACTTGTTTCTTCTTTCAATTTCCTCAGGTATTCCTCTTCCCCCTTTTTGGCATCATCAAAGGAGAGAGGAACCCCAGGGAACATTCTTGCGAGAATGAAGTCCATCTTTGCGAGTTGAGTTACGCTGAGTCTCGTCACAGATAATAGCCGCTCAAATTCTGAATGAGTGGCTTTTGCTTCAGCTGCCACCAGTTTCATTTCAGCCATAAGAAGGTTGAACTTCGTATTCATGTTCTCCTCAACACGCAGAATTTCTTTTCGATGAAATTCATGCAGTAACTCCATTTCAGTTGTATGGGAGGCATGCAATCTTTCCATATATGCCTGCATCCTCTGCTTCATACCAGCATTGTTAGCACTCCAAACAAGCATCTTATTGTACAATGCCTTAAAATATCAAACTTGCTCATGTCGCATTGCACTCTGCTGCTGACACCACTCCCTGATCCTTACCACAATCCCTCTTAAGTCTGCTATGAGGGTGGCATCTCTATTGTCCAGACGCAGATCTATGAGGCCTGGTGCCGTTCGATCTTCTCAATCTTTGCACGATCGTCTTGAAGACTTCACGGATCTCAGCTGTCACACCAGATTTAGTTGGCGGCCATTTAGCATCGAAATCAAAGTCTGTTGGTACAATGGAGTCGGTAGGGATGACCGGATCTTCTCGAACGGTGTATCGACGCTGCTCTTTAGCTGTCTCTTTCTCTAGCTTTGGCAGCTTAAGTGAAAAGGGAAATAATTGCTCAAAGGCATCATCTCGCACAGATGGGATTGATCAGGTCTTTGTTTGAGCTTTGTGATGTCTCTAGTTGAGTTGCACTTCTAAGTGCAGCTTTGGGAGCTGCGCAGATGACCGGTTTTGTGGGCCTTGTTGAGAGGGTGGCCCCGTGAGCCTCACTGCCTTTGTCTTAATGACTTCTTTGGTCTCAGTGGATTTTTCTAAGTAAATTACCTGGTCCTCGGTTGCAACATCAGCATCATCAGAAGATGATGAAACATGGGGTCTTGATTCATCATCGAAGTTGAAAGTTTGACGAGCAGCTTTAAAACTTGACTGACTCGTCTGAGGGAGAACATCCTCAGCTGGGTCCTTTTGATGTTCAACAAGGGTGGACTCGGCTTCTTCTTGATCCCAAATGATATGTCAGGATTGCCCTGGGAATCATGAAGTGCACTAATCTCCTTCTCAGATTCGGCAATGGTGATAGGAGGGATGTTCTGAACATCTTGAGCTTTACCCAGGGAGGTCTCAACTTCCCTTGGGCCTTCAACACCTCCAGCAGCTCAATCAAGCAATGAGGTCTTCTCGCATTCCCTTCGACAGTCGCAGTTGTCTTAGGATCTTGGACCGTGGCATCCGAAGGAGTCTCAACCCCTTGGATTGCACTTTCATTGCCCAGAGTGTTAACTCCCGGGGCATTTCCATCTTGTGCCTCGACTGCAATAGCAGTGTCCTCAGCCTGTAACGCAGTTGACACTTCACCGGGACGACTCAACTGTCCCGAGCCACAATGTCGATCTGGTGGTTCTCTTTCTTTTTCCACTCTGCCTCCTTTCTTCATTGTGGAGTCATCTGCAGATCCTCCGACCTTTCGCGGTGGAGTGAGTTTCCCCACTCGGTGCACCACCGTGAGTAACTAACAATGGGGTCACTCTTCTCCAAACTCTCGGCTGCTTCCGTTGAGTGCTCAGCCTTGGGAGCAGGTGGTAAAACACCTTCAGTAGGGGTTGGCCCAAATTCCCAGTTTCATCGTCAAGTCCCTTGGACCCATCTTAAGAGTGTACTGGGGATGTAGTTGCAGCTATAACTGTGGCAATTTGCTGCACTACTCCGAGTGGGTCTATCTGTATGAGAGATTGTGAGGACTCTCCTGGTCCTTAAAACATGTGTTGCTCATGCATCATCCTGGATTCCCTCATAGCTTGTTGCATGTCTGACTTCTCATTTGCAGCAACAAACTCCATATCTTCATCACTATCTAACAACACATCTTATATGAGGGTGAGTGTGATCCATGGTTCTAGTAAGAGGACATATACTGGATTTCTCGAGAGCTTCATCTTCCTCAGCTGCTCTGGCTTGATCATTCTCCTTGAAGATTTGCAAGATGTTCAAGCAGTTGTCTTCATCAAGGGCCTGAACCACTTTGGTGATGCCAAGGAATTCGAACAACTCCTCCTCTTCTTCTATGAACTCAGGGCGTTCAAACTGCACCCCTTAGTGACTTAGCTTCCATGCCCTCCATTCACGTAGATGGCGTTGGATGTCTGGATATACAGGAGAAAGCACGATAACAACATCATGATCTGTTGCTCTTCTCCTCCAGCAGCGTCCGTAGTAGGCGGAGAGACAACTTTTTCAAGTGAAGATTCAGTTGTCTCAGCTGCTTCTTTGTCCTCAGTTGTCCTCTCCATAGCTGGGTCTTCTTGGGGCCTCTGCTGGTCATCCTCAGCAGACTGTACTTCCTCAGTGTCAGCAATCTCAGAAGATTTCTCCAGCTGAGTAGCAGACTCAGCTGTCTTTTCAAGATCTGAAAGCTTGGAGATTCTTTTTCTTCTCTTGGTTTTAACCAGAGGAATTTCAGGTTTTGTTTCCTCCGGTTCCACAAACGTAAAGGCCTTCTGAGGTTTCCTTAGAGGCGGCTGCCTTTCTAGGCTTGGCAGTCCTCTTTTTCCTTATGGCTGGAGAAGGTATTTGGGCTTCCTTCTCAGCCTCGGCTGCAGGGGCAAGAGACACAACTGCTCGGGCAGGTGATTCCGCTGCAAGGTCAGGTGATCCTGTTTCTTTGATGCAGGGGCAACCTTCTTCTTTGCAGCTTTCTTCTTGGGAGGGGAGGCAACAGTTGTGTCCTCGGGGTCAGCTGATTCCCCTTCTTCGCATGGGCTCTCTTCTGGGCTCCTGAAAGATTAGCCCTGAACATCTTTTTGTTTACTTGGAAAGGCTTTCCATGTTGAAGGTGAATGCCCTTCACTTCCATCAGATGGCCAATTTCCAGGCCATATCCGAGTGATCCTCCAAAGGATCCATCTTCCTTGTATGATTTATTCCCAACATTCTGGCAGAGTCTGTTGTACACGAACTCAGCCAAGTTGACTTTCTTGCCTTGCATAATCGCAGCCATGACGATCAACTTAGTCTTTGATAGCTGATTGAAGCTTCCAAATTTCATATCTACACACTTGGCAATGACATCCATTAGCTTGTGATAGTCGTCCTTCAACAACTTCTTCTCAGCTGTGTATATTACATTCGCAGCACACTCTGGTTTGGCTACTTCTTTCCATGTAACAGCCAAATCAACGTCTGCTTCAACAATCTCAGTCATGCCCTCAGACGGCACCAAACAGTTTTCCGCAAGGTCCTTAGCAGTAATCATGATGTCCTTGTGGTGGACGGAGGACTTGATTCCTTCGTCCTGCACCTCAGCATTTACGTAGAACTGCTCCATCTCTTCAAGGTAGGTGTGCGAGTACTCCAAAGTAAGAAAAGGCCTGAGACCGGACTTTTTGAGCATATCATCAATCTTCTTCACTAAGGTTTAATCGGAACCCTGCTTCACCATTCCTTCAAAATCCATAGTCGACCCAGAGTTGATTTGCTTCGATAACTTGACGAAATTAAACTTTGGTGCCATTTTTAGAAGTTTCTACCGATTAAATCTTGATAAACTTGCTTGTGAACTCGTAGGGTTTGCGAGAGAAAAGAACTTGCTTTCTTTTTCTTTGAAGATGAACAGTTTTGAATGTGAGAGAGAGAAAACTGAAAATGAGTATATAAGGGTTATGAAAGGACGTGTTTTTGATTTTTGAAATTTAACCAAGATCAACGGCTCAGATTTAGCACATCAAACTGCATTTAATTCTTTGCATTTAATGCGAAAGCATTTATATCCAACCATATGCTTACTGTGCAGCTTTTGACTGTACCCGTCATTATTACGCTGACGTCATCCTTAAAAACATTCTCGCTCATTAAAAACGATCGTGTTTTTGTCACTTAGCTATTAAATGACTCACTCATGTCAAAAGTGACTCAACTCAAACCTTCTCTCCTTTCGTTAGGTGACTCAAATTGTCCTAACTCGATCTGATTGATTTCCGATGTAGCTATTTCACTTGGCTTATGTGAAAAACTTGTTTGATTCTCACTTTTTCATCTTCCATCTCTTCTGAGTATCAACTCAGCTCAATTAACCCTAGCTCATTCTTAAGCTCTTCAAACCTTGATTCACATATAGGCTTGGTGAATATGTCAGCTAACTGTTTATCAATTGAGATATACTCCAAAATGATGTCTTTCTTTTCAACATGATCTCTTATAAAATGACATCTGATATCAATGTGCTTTATTCTTGAATGCAACACAGGATTCTGAGTGATTGCAATAGCACTTGTGTTATCAAACATAATTGCAATCTTTTTTTCTCCAATTTCATAATATCTCAGCTGCTGTCTCATCCATAAGACTTGGGCACAACAATTTGCCAGCCTATGTACTCTGCTTCAGCTGTGGATGTGGTTATTGAGTTTTGCTTCTTGCTAAACCAGAAACCATCTGTTTCCAAGAATTTGACATGTACCTGAAGTACTCTTCTTGTCAACTCTACATCCAGCATAGTCTGAGTCTGAGTAACCAATAAGCTTGAATCCACCTTCCTTTGGATACCATAAGCCGACTTCTTGGCATCCTTTCAAATATCTTAGGTTTCTCTTAGCTGCAGTCATGTGACTCTCCTTTGGTGCAGATTGAAATCTTGCACATACACTTACTGCAAAGGTGATGTCTGGCCTGCTTGCTGTTAAGTAGAGCAATGATCCAATGAGTGCTATGTATCTTGTTTGATCTACAGGTTTACCATCTGCATCCATGTCCATCTTGACTAATGTGTTCATTGGTATTTTCACAGAAGACTTTTCTTCCATACCAAATTTCTTCATTAAATCTCTGGTGTACTTAGTTTGAGTTATGAAGGTTCCATCCTTCAGTTGCTTAACTTGGAGTCCTAGGATGAAAGTCAGCTCATCCATCATGCTCATTTGAAATTTGCCTTGCATGAGGTTTGAGAACTTTTCACACAACTCTTTATTTGTGGATCCAAGATGATATCATTCATATATATTTGAACAAGCAGTATACTCTCTCCATCTTGAATTCTGAAGAGTGTTCTGTCCACTTTGCCTTTGGTGAATCCATTGTCAGTTAGAAATTGAGACAATGTATCATACCATGCTCTGGGTGCTTGTTTCAATCCATATAAAGCTTTCTTAAGCTTGTACACCTTATCTCCAATGGTCTTCTGCTCAAAGCCTGGACGTTTCTCAACATAGACTTCTTCTTCCAATAATCCATTTAAAAATGCACTTTTCACATCCATTTGATATACAATGAAGTTCTTGTGTGCAGCATAGGCAAGAAATATCCTTATTGCTTCTAGTCTAGCAACAGGAGCAATTGTTTCATCAAAATCTATTCCCTCTTCTTGGCAATACCCTTTGGCTACCAATCTTGCTTTGTTTCTTACCACAGATCCTTCCTTGTTCATCTTGTTTCTGAAAACCCATTTTGTGCCAATGACATTTTGATGGGTTGGTCTCTGCACCAATTCCCATACTTTGTTTCTTTCAAACTGATTCAGCTCTTCTTGCATGGCTTGAATCCAATGTGTGTCATCCAATGCTTGAGACACATCTTTTGGCTCTATTTGGGAAATAAAACATGTGAACATTACTTCTTGCTAAGCTCTGGATCTGGTTCTTACACCATCTCTCACATCTCCAATTACTAACTCTGGTGGATGGTCTCTCAGCCATCTCACATCAGGTTGGAGCAAATCAGTTCTGGGTTTAGCTGTCTCGCAGTTGTGTTATCTTGAGCAGCTCTTTCATCATCATTCAGCTGCAGATTTTCCAGCTGTCTTTGAGATTCAGCTATCTCATCTTCATCTTGATTGATTACTCTTGCTTCAGCTTCAACATAAGGAGTTTTCTGCATAGTTGGTTGATACAGCTTATCAGCTAACTCTTCAATGTCTTCTCCATTCACATTAGGTTCATTAAAAACCACATGAATAAACTCTTTTGTGACCATAGCCCTCTTGTTCAGCACTCTATAGGCTTTGCTCTCATCTGAGTATCCCAAAAAGATACCTTCATCAGCTTTAGCATCAAAAACCTTTAGATTATCCTTGCCATTGTTGTGGATGAAGCATTTACATCCAAATATTCTGAAGTACCCAACATTTGGCTTTCTCCCCATCCAGATTTCATAGGGAGTCTTTGTCAGTTGTCTATTTATCATGCATCAATTTTGAGTATAGCATGAAGTGTTGATAGCTTCAGCCCAAAATCTCTTAGGCAGTCCAACTTCAGCTAACATGGTCCTTGCAGCTTCCTTGAGAATTCTGTTAATTCTTTCAGCTACTCCATTCTGCTGTGGAGTTCTTGCTGCAGATAACTCATGAGTAATACCATTTTCAACATAATACTGAGTTATTATCCCATTGACAAACTCAGTTCCTCTGTCAGACCTTATCTTTATAATGGTTTGGCTCTTTTCATTTTGAACTCTTTTCATCAGCTGAGGCAACTTCTGCAAAGTTTCCTTCTTTTTGCACATGAAGATTGGCCATGTATATCATGAATAGTCATCTACCACCACTAAGGTGTATTTCTTCCCACTTATGCTGGCTGGTTCAACTGGACCAAATAAGTCCATATGTAACAGATGTAATATCCTTGTTGAAGAAGGACTAGGCTTCTCTTTGAATGAAGATTTGATCTGTTTTCCCATCTGGCATGCATCACATACACTTTCCTTCTTGTACACTAAGTCTGGCAATCCTTCCACAAGATGACTTCTTGCAAGTTTGTTGATTGTCTTGAAGTTCAGATCACTCAACTTCTTGTGCCACAACCAACTTGATTCGGATGTGCTCTTTGCTAACAGACAAGTACTTGGTGTGGCAGTAGACCAGTCTACCACATACATATGCTTCTGTATTGATCCTTGTAGCACTGTTTCATTTGATTCAGTATCTTTAATCTGGTACACTCCCATATTGAATCCAACATTGTAGTCTTTGTCACAAAGTTGACTAATGCTTAACAGGTTGAAATTGAGGCCTTCAACATATGTAACATCTATGATTTCTAATTCATTTTTCTTGATGGATCTAGTGCCTCTTATTTCCCCTGGAGCTTCATTTCCTCCAAATATGACTTTTGCACCTCTAATTTCCTTGAATCTTGACATATTTTTCTTGTTGCCTGTCATATGTCTGGAACAACCACTATCCATGTACC
This sequence comes from Rehmannia glutinosa, assembly GCA_016081115.2. Classification (NCBI taxonomy): domain Eukaryota; kingdom Viridiplantae; phylum Streptophyta; class Magnoliopsida; order Lamiales; family Orobanchaceae; genus Rehmannia; species Rehmannia glutinosa. Next base: position 76,788,141 of record CM071934.1, read on the forward strand.
AGGTTCCTTGGCACTCAGTTGTTCCTTGAACCTGCAATCAAGGAAATTAGTTTTTAGGTACCCATACTTGCCTGGGTCCTGAGGGGTTAGTACTGTAAGATGATCCAACCAGCCTATAGCCAAATGATTTGACTCTAAGAGGTTGCCATCTATTTGTGCCATAATCATAATTCACTTTGGAAAATTGCTTGGGGGCTTTAGGTTCATACAACTGTCTCTTTTGTCTGTATGCCTGTGTGTGTGTTTTAGCAATTGCCTTCTTTGGGTAGTTGTGATATTTCTGAATGTAGTGCCTGGGTGCATATGTGTACTGATGATAGCTCGTTTGCCTTTGAAATGGCCTTTGCTGAGTTCTAGGCCTTTGCCAATTAGGCTTATATTCCATAGGTCTTTGCTGATATTTCACATTATTCCAATCAGCTTGGCTTGGGTAGTTTCTACCATTCCCATCATATGTGTTTCTTTGATAAAACTTCTGGGTTTTTGGTAGCTCTGTTTATTCTTCACATAGTACTTTCTATTTGGAGTTTGTTGAGGAACTCTGCTGGATTTCTTCTCAGCTGTCATCTCAGCATACTCAACTGGCTGTTTTCTTTTCCCTTTATATCCAAGGCCAGTTTGTTTGTGATTGTGTTTTGGGATGAATGTGGGTGCAACATTTGGTGTTTTGGGTTTTTGAGATGCTTCATTACTTGAAGATCCTTTTTCCAAAATTACTCTAGGAGTTTGACTGTGCACAAAGGAATTGAATCATATGCCTGTCTTGTCTCCACATTCTTTTTGGCTCATAATAAGGTCATCCAATGATTTAGATGCCTTTGTAAATGAGGCAATCACATTTTTGAGATCATTTTTCCTCTTTTCTATAGCATCTATCTCTGCTATTAGTTTGGCATTTTCAACCTTCAACTCTTTGTTCTCACCAGCTATGTGACTTAGAGTACTCAGCTCTTTGGTCAGCTGTGAGTTTTGGCTTTTGAGCTGGATGTTTTCCTCATTTAATAGTGTGTGTTAGGATTTAATGTGCTAATGAAGTGTGTGTGTCACAATCACTATCACTAGAATCTGAATGAGATGAGTTAGAGTGTACCTCATCTTCTTGGTCTGGTTGATCTTGTTCTTTAGCTGTTAGACATATCATTGCTTCTTCTTCAGAATCACTTGAGTAGTCACTTCACTACTCTCGAGTCTCTTCTTTTTAGACTTAGATGTCTCAAAGAAATCTGACCAACAACATGGCTTTCTTCTTTTCTTGTCTTCTTTATCTAAAGACTTTTCTTTCTTCTTTGTCCCTGTACTTATTGACTGGTGGATAGGAACAATCAATTGCAAAATGTCATGGTTGTCTGCAATTCCAACACAGGTTCTCAGCTCTTTGATCAGCTCTTTATGTCCTTGGGTTATCAGCTCTTTGATACTCAACCCTTTGATGCTCAGGTCTCTTAGGTGGCCTGTCTTCCCTTGTCTTGGAAGGAGCTGAATGTCTCCTGGAGGATTCACCCTTGTTTCTTTTATAGTTCTTATTGAAGAACTTGTTGAATCTTTTAACCATCAGGGCAATCTCCTCATGGTCTATGGCTTCCTTGACTTTAGCTCTCTTTCTATCCTTGACCATAAGTGTAGCTGTTTTGGGTACATCTGTCTCCTCTTGATCCTTTCTTCTCAGCTCAAACTCATAAGCTTTGAGGTTTGAGAATAGCTCATGATTGGATGTTTTTGATAGGTCCATCGAGTGCCTTAGAGCCATGGTCTTCATTTCCCATTCAGCTGGGAGGCTCCTCAAAATCTTCATACACATCTCTTTTTGTGTGTATTCCTTTCCAAGTGCTAAAAGCTCATTTCAGTAAATCTGGCATCCAGCTAATCCATTGTTTCACCTGCAAGCATTTTAAAGTTTTCAAACTTTTGAACAACAACAGATAATTTGTTTTCTTTAATTTGCTCTGATCCTTCACAAATTAAAGTCAGTTTATCCCAGATTTCTTTTGGTGTTTTGCAGGATTTGACTTTATTGAACATTGCTTTGTCCAAAGTCTTGTAGAGAATATCCTTGTCCACATTGTCCATGTTGTATCTCTTTTCTGTCATCATTCGTCCATTCAAATTCTCTTGGTTTTTCAACTAAGGTGGTCTTGCCTCAAACCACAACTTCTTCTCCTTCACAATTGCTCTCTTTCTTGGTTGTGTTCACTTTCGATGTTTGTAGTGGCCCATCCACTATCACTAGCCACATTTCATCATGTAAAGCGAGATAGATGAGCACGCATACGGATTTTCCAGTCATCAAACTCCTCAATAGTGAACATAGGAATGCGTGTCGGTTTTGCTTCCATGATAATAACTTTTGCTAAGAATGAAAGATTTTTAAAATACAAGTGTTAAAAATCTTTTAGAAAAGATAGAGATCTAGTTCAAGAATCGAGTTCATCAAGTGGTTATCGATCAGACAAGTCTTGATCACACAACCGACTTGCTCCTTGGACTCGATCGAGATGCCTTGGTCACACAACTGGCTTCTCGTCCGACTCAGCTTCTTCACAGGGCAGCTGCCTTGCTACTTCATCTCACTTTCTCAAGCTTCTTGGATTTGATCACGAAGACCTCCAATAACTTGAGACTGGTTCGACCTTCAACCTTCCTACAATCCTCCTTGGAAAGTAGACCCCTTTTGATTCTTCAAAAGTTTTCTCTTCAACAGTTTGAAGTTGTCTTTCCTTCACAGATTTGTGTTGGATTGATTTCCTTCGAGTTTCAGGCTTGAGGATTTTGCTTTAATATCTTGAGAATATTTTGCAGGTTACAGTTTGAATATAGCTTGATTTCTCAGGTGTGCAAGGTAACCTCTTCTCAATGTGTTTCCTCAGCATTTTATAGTGATCTTTCAAAAATCTGCCTGTTGAAGAGATATGATGATTTTCAGAAGACACTAGTGTTCGTTGGCTTGTCTTTTCTTGGTCTTCAATCTTGAGATGTAGACCTCTCCTCGTATTAAATGAATATTCAGCTTTTCGTGGTTCGACACGAGGTGCGAGTGCTTCCCATTGGTTTATTCCTTTTGCGCTTCTAGACGAACATTTTTAGACCTGGCAGCATGGAAGTATTACTTATTTAAGTAACGTTCTTGACTTCTGTGCAACGAATTCTTTTCAGTTAACTCCTCTTTGTAGCTGCCTTTTTCCCAGGTGACTTGAGTCTGCTTCAATCATTGAAAGACTCATTTGTCACTTCAACTTGTGACATGGCTTCTTGAGTTGACTTAACTGACTCTTCATACAATCGCTCCTCACATTCGTTTTTGATCAGTCCTTGATCTTCTATCTTGGCCATACTCAGCTGTTCTTCAGCGGAGTCTTCACTTCACTTCTTCGCTTGACTTCTTGTATTTCCAGGCATAGCTGACTTGACTCAGCTCATCCAGCCCTATCTATTACAATGAAAGATATAAGGAAAATGGGGTGCCAACATTCTAATCTAAGTTTTACATGGCATTCATCAAAATCTACAAAATAATTTCCCAACAGTAAACATGAAGAATCAAGTAGCTGAGTATGTGTCAATATGTCTGACGTGCCAACGAGTCAAAGCTGAACACCAACGGCCGTCAGGGTTACTGCAACCGTTACAGATTCCTGAATGGAAGTGGGAGTATATCAGTATGAATTTCATAACGGATTTTCCTAGAACCAAAGGAGGACGCGATATCATATGGGTTCTAATGGACCGACACACGAAATCAACCCATTTCTTACCAGTCAAAAAGATGGACAACCTACAGAAACTGGCATAAGTGTATATCCGAGAAATCTTGTGTCTACACGGAGTACCGAGGGATATTGTTTCAGATAGAGATCCTCGATTTATCTCAAGATGTTGGAAATGCTTACATGAAGAACTAAGAACCTCGTTGAGTTTCAGTACATCAGCACACCCGTAGACTGACGGACAATCAGAATGAACGATCCAAACTCTCGAATACATGTTACGATCTTGTACCCTAGATTTTCAAGGAAGTTGGGACTCTCATTTACCATTGGTTGAATTTGCATACAACATTAGCTATCATGCCATAATTGGAATGGCGCCATACGAAGCACTATACAGACGGAAGTATAGATCTCCACTACATTGGGAAATGGACGATCAATGGAATACGAAAGAGAAACAAAAGTCACCAACAATTTTGAAAGTCGATTTAGTAGAGGAAACCATGGAAAAGTCAGGATGATCAAGCAGAGGATTCGTACTACTCAGAGCCAACAGAAGAACTATGCAGACTTTCACCCCGAAAGGGATTAATACACCCGAAGAAGGGCGGAAAGTTGAGCCCGAGATGCATTGGGCCATATAGCTGGTATGCATGACGTGTTCCACGTCTCCAGGTTGAGGAAATACCAGCCCGACCGGAGCACATTATCACAGAGAAAATTCCACCCATAATGGAGAATTTGTCTTACACAAAGAAACCGATACGAATCATCCATTAGACAAGTACGCCAATTGAGGAGAAGAGAGATTCCAATGGTCAAGGTAGTGTGGCAAGCGCATGATCGAGATTAAGATGCCACTTGGGAAATGGAAGACGATATGCGAATACAATATCCAGAACTATTTTAAGAAGAATTTGGGGACCAAATTATTTTAAGGATGAGAGAATGTGAGGCCACGACTTTTATCGACATAAGATACAACGTTGTATAGTGACGAATTGTTTGGTTAAGTGTCACAAACCTATTATTAATGAAATGTGACGTGACTTTTATTTATTCCTTCCAAGATCAATTCCGCTTTCCTTATTTTCAAGCGTGCCAAATTTAATTCTTCTCTAGTATTTACACATTTGTTATTTCACATTCTTAATTTTAAACTTCTAAATATTTATATATGAATACTTATACATTTTATTTTCCCACAAATTTTATAAAAGAAAAGAAAACAAAATTTTATCATCCTATGTCTTATTTTCAGCCATACCTTTTTAAAATGGGAAAATTAACACATTTTTTTCTATTATTATTTTTTATTTATTTTGTATCTCCCAACAAGGTTAAAATTTGGACCAAAAAAAATTTTGACATATCCCCCCCGCCCAAATGTGGGGATTGGTTTCATTTTTTTTCTCTGGCCTACATTTTAAAAATTACCCTATAAAACCCACTACCTCAATAAATAACCAAAACAAAAACAAAATAACCCCCTACTCACCATTCGACCATAGCATACATAGGGGAGGAATCACTCTCATTTGTTTTTGTAACCTACAACATTTAATTAATACACCTAATAAACCTCAATACAACAATAAATACCAAAAATAAAAAATTTATCCTCCTTACCCCCAACCTTTCAGCTATAGCTTTCCTTAGAGGGGAATCATTCCATGTTTTTTAAAAAAAACTCCCATCACACACTTTACTCCAATAATTACACCTCAAACAAAAAAAAAAGATATTAACCTCCCTCCCAAGTAAGAATTTTCGGCCACCTCTAATAAAGGAACCAAACAATTTTTTTCATCTTACCACATTATTCACCCAAATCTCCCAAAACATCCTCAACTCCATTCTTAGACAAAAAAATACACAAATCCTCCACATCTCCATCCAATTGGCCGAAAATTTCAAAGAAGAAAATTAAGAAAATTTTATTTTTCCAACTCCATTTTCCTTCTCAAATCTTCAACCATATACCTTCAACTTCTAATCACGTGGAATCCTTCTCATTGAAGTACTCCTGGTGGATTATTTCTAGAAGAATTAAGAGACTTAGACTTGACTACAAGCTTAAAGAAGAGATTCAAAGACTACACACTTTCAAGGTGAGAAATGGTGGTTTTAGTATTTTTTTCCACTTGACAACTTGAGGAAATATTTTTTGACTCAAGGATATGAATTTTTGGAGCTTAGGGGCTGACCTATACAAGTCCAAGTTGAAGTTAGAAGCGTGAAAAAAAAAATTTATTTTTGGAGATTACTTGAGGATATTAAGGTATGTAGTAACCATTTGATCCTAGTAAATTTCTTTAAACTTGAGACTTAAATTTTAACACCAAAAATATGGTTTGGATGACATATAGGAGCTGACCTTCAAGACTTTGAGTCAAAAAGTTGATACCAAGAAGAAGACTTCATTTAAACCACAACCCGAAAAATTACTACGAGGTGGGTGAAATTGTTTCTACAAAAAAAAATGCATCATTCTTTATACTAGTGTACAAAAATGCATGTTCATGTGATAATATGATATTTTTTGAATTTTAACAAGTAATTATGAGATTTATGTTTTAATAAAATTTATAGAAAATAAAAAGATGAGTATGATATTTTTCTTACATTAAATGTTGATAAAATTGTTTATCGTTACGCAGTGATGAAGCCAAGAATTTGACGTAAGGCGGCCCAACTAATATTAATATAAAAAGACTTCGTCGAAGTTTCGGCCACTTCCCATAATAAAAATAGTTTTAACCATATTGTTGTAGCCATTTTTGAGTTCAAATGTTTACTTTGTCTTTTTTACATTTCTAGGGATCGGTCCATGACTCGGTACCGAAAAATGCACCGTATCGATTTTTTGAAATATGATCAAGTACCTCATCAGAGAATACAAGAAAAATATGATCATGCCAATATGGCTAAAAAAACATGTTTTTGAAAAATATGACTATTTTTTTTACAAATCATAAGTGGTCAATTTTTCCATTACCACATATAAAAATAAAAAACAATACATCAAATTTAAAAATAAAACTATAAATTAATACGTAGCAATTTTGATTAAGTCATTGTATTAACTCAATCACGTCTTAATATTCAAAAATAAATAACAAAATTCAATTATATCAATATACCAAAAGGGGCAAATCGAACGACAAGAGAATAATGTAAAAATTCCCCTTCAAAAAAAAGAATAATGTAAAAATTAAAGTTAAATTTTACTGTGGAGCATAAAAAATGTACAAAATTTTAAGAAAGGGAAAAAAATGGGCAAGAGTCATATTTTACAAGATTCACAAATGAAAACAGGAAAGAAGAATGAAAGATAATTTAAGACCTTTTTTCTCATTTTCCTATTTTTTTTTTAAGATTAAAAAGTAAAATGACCAAAATACCCCTACTATTTTTCAAAATTTGAGGGGGGCCCAGTGACACCCTTGGCCCCTACATGGCCTCGTCACTGTCGTTACGCTTTTATGATTTATGATGTTATGAATGTTCAAATATATTTTAAAAATTTTCAATATGAGTTTTTATATATTATTGGAATTCTGGACTTGTAACTTGTGCAATAAAATCCGAAGCTTGGGTTATTTTCGTAATTATTGTAAAATATGGAGCTAAAAGTATAAATATGAAAAAATTGTGAAGGTCACCTCTGAAAATTCAAAATATTGGATCCAAAACTCTGTAAAATTCATATATGAAGTGACTTGAAATATTGGGACCCCTCCCGCAAAAAATATAATAAGGAATAAGTTTGACATCAAAATGTAAAATTATAAAACTTAAGGGACCAAAACTGTAATTTTCAAAACGTGGGCAGTCATGGTATCTCGAATATTTATGAATTATTTAATATGGTATTTTGAACATTTAGTACAAATTTCATAACCATCCGACTTGAAACGAGTCTTTAACAACAAAAAATACTTTTGGTCCAAAATTATAATTTTCGAAAACGAGGTACGTAACTTTTGAATTTTTCAAAACTATTTTAACCACAACTTATTACTGTCCAAATAAGTATTTTAAAATTAGAGTCACCTCAACACCCTCCCGTTTTAAGAGTTATCTAATTTTAAAATATCAAGTCAAAACCATAATTTTTTTAAACTACAGGGCGAATTTGCAATTTTTATCAAAACTGAACCGAGCCTCTGGAAAATATAACCCTATAGAAATTTAGAAAATTTTGAAACTAACCTTACCCATTTCTGAGTCTGGAATTGAAACTTATCGAATTTTAGAACCCAACAAGACAATATTCTTTTAGTAAAAATAATTTTTATTTTAAAATTGTCAAGGACCTTAAAATTGATATTTTCTAACTTAGTTACCTTATAAAAATTTAACATATATTTTTGTACTTATCTAATAAAAATATCGAGTTTGAACAAAATGCACCGAACCAAATATTAAACTAGATTATATGCCCGATAACTAGACCGCGAGTTTTGTTTTGAAATAAATATCGGATATTGTGTGACCAAGATCACTCCTGACTTGCTAACTGATTTTTATCAAAAATTTCCAACGAGCAAGATAATACTTGAAAGAGAATTCTTGAAGTAAGTATTTAAGTGAAACGTAAAGTGGAATTACATGTGAAGTGATATGGAACTTTAATTGAAATCTGATGTGAAGTGAAATTTAAAAGTGAAGTGAAATGTGAAGTGAAGTGATGTGGGATAATTTGCTTCGGCTTTATTCAAGTGATGTGGGATAATTTGCTTCGGCTTTATCCAAGTAATGTGGGATAATTTGCTTCGGTTTTATCCAAGTAACGTGGGATAATTTGCTTTGGTTTTATCAAAGTGATGTGGGATAATTTGCTTCAGCTTTATCCAAGTGACGTGGGATAATTTGCTTCGGCTTTATCCAAGTGATGTGGGATAATTTACTTCGGCTTTATCCAAGGGAAGCGGAAGTAAATTTAATAAGATAATAATAATGCTTGACTGATTCTGACAAATCTATTTTAATGGTTAACGAAAATTTTTATATAAATAATGGGACGAAGTCATATGTACTCTCATGCATTGATTTCCAAGAAACTAGTTTTCGTGCATAAAACGAGCTACACTCACACACCGGCACCCACCTTCTGAGAATTTTTGTTCTCACCCCACCTCTTTTATCAACCAGAGGATAAAGAGCTATATCAGAACGATGACAACGATGGATCCCAAGATGTGGCTTAGTTCTGTACCGTGTGATTAATTTTATTAAGAATGATGAATTTTAATTATGGTAATTTAGACTTTGGACTTGTTTATTATAATAGCAGGTTATATTTTTATTTTTCTAGATTTCGCTGCAACCTTACTCTGACTTAGTTATTCCCTTATCTATGTTCAATTGAAATTTTGTCGTACTTTTAAACTATGTTGGAAGATAGATCGGTCGGCTTGGTAAATCGGGTTAAGTTTGATAAACCGTGTGACGATTTCTGTTTTTGGGGCGTGACAGATCGTTTGTAAGTGCGAATTTTGGCTTAAGAGAGTCGCATTTCTGGAACACATAGTATTAAACGATGGGATCGCAGTGGATCCATCAAAAAGTACAGACAATTGTTGAATGGAAACAACCAGAATCAGAAGCTTCTTGGGATTAGCTGGATATTATCGAAGATTCATCAATGATTTTTCCAAGATAGTCAAACCACTCACATGATTGGCTCAGAAGCAAGTCAAGTTCGAGTGGAACGACAAATGTGAGACCAGTTTCCAAGAACTGAAGAAACAACTTACTACAGCTCTTGTTTTAGCCCTCCCGAAGGGAACACAAGGCTTTGTTGTTTACAGTGATGCATCAAAGGAAGGGTTGGGAGCAGTGCTCATCCAGGAAGGAAATGTCATTGCTTATGCCTCACGGAAGCTCAAACCATACGAGGCTAATTACCCGACGCATGACTTGGAATTGGCAGTGATAGTTTTCGAATTAAAGAAGTGGAGACTCTATCTATACGGGCAACATTCACATTTTTTACCGATCATAAGAGCTTGAAGTATCTATTCTCACTGAAGGATCTCAACCTAAGGCAATAGAGATGGATGGAGTTAATTGAGGATTATCACTTTGATATTCAATATCATCCCAGAAAAGCAAACGTAGTAACTGACGCCTTGAGCAGAAAGGCGAGTTTAGCTAGACTAATTATCTCGAGAGTGGAAATCATTAGAAAAATTAAGCATTTAGAATCCGACGAGAACCGCCACTTGGATTACATACGCTAACATTTCGGTTAAACCCAATCTGCTAAGTGAGATCAAATCCGCGCAAGAAAAGGACATGCATCTCCAAGAGTTGAAAGAAAAGATACTTAAAGTAGAGAGGCCAGAATTTTCCGTACCTGAAGATGGGATCATAAGATTCAGGAATCGAGTATGCATACCGAATGACAAAAAGATAAGAAACGAGATCTTGGCAGAAGCACACCGTTGGAGATGTACAATACATCCTGGAGAAAACAAGATGTATAAGGACTTGAAGCATAATTATTGGTGGGTAAACATGAAGAACCATGTAGCAAAGTTCGTTGTGAGATGATTAACTTGCCAACGAGTAAAAGTAGAACACCAACGGCCATCTGGTTTACTACAGCCATTGAGAATTTGTCAAGCCCCAAACGTGACGCGACGACGATCCACAACTTAAATACAAACAAACCAAACAGTCTAGACAAATATCAACGAAAACCCAATGAAACAGAGTCAAATAGTGGCGGAAATAAAGAACAAGTACGAGTTACAACTTACAGTCCAACAAATATCCAAATTACATCCCCGAGAACAACTAAAGATAACAACTTAATAGTCAAGGGTCTTACGCCCTTATATTACAGACCAGAATGAAAAGAGAATAAAAAGTCCAACAACAAATACAAGAAATAAGTCCAGCAACAAAAACAATAAAAGATAGTAAGTCCAATAAGCGGAGCATGGAAGCTCAGTCCGTGGTCGGTTCAACATCTTCAACGAAGTCCTCATCTAAAGGTTAGAAAATAGGAGAGGATAAGACATAAATCTCAGTGGATGGGGTGATCGTGTGCAAGTGTGGCGATATATAGTTTATGCGAGAAACAGTTGTATGAATACGCGTGATATACGATGCATGAATTCACACAGAGTCCACAAGTGTCGTGTTAAATATATTTAAGTAATATACTTATACAGTTTAAGAGAGCAGTTCGTGGTCACACAAGCACTATGTGATTCAGGCAAGACAGGTAGGATTCCGTACGGAATGTAACACCAATCCTATGCAAGACAATTAATGGTTGCGTACGGATTTGTAGCGCCAACTAATGCAATACAAGTAGCGGTTGCGTCACGGATTTGTAGCGCCAACCAAACGGGTCCGATTAACTCCGAATCGTGTGGATCGACAAATGATTCCTTCGTTCTTCCTTGTAACTCCCCGAGCAAGATGGTCCAAGACCTATCACCTTATCGCTCCATAGGCAAAGACAAAATCCACAGTGGAGCTAGCAAGGCTCGGATTTGTCATAATCATGATTATACCTCAAGTACTACGACCCGATTCCCTTGGACAAACTTCGTCCCTCGTTGGGGATTAGGACGATGGGGCCGGAAGAGTGGAATAGCGGCCGAGCTGCCTGGTTCCATCCCCCGACGTATCCATTCCGATCGTGAGCTCGACACACCAAGTTGACTCGGCGGAAAGTAAATACAAGTTCGGGTAGTCAACCAGCGATCAGTATTATTGATTCGGGAAGGCGTTTCGGGAAAATTTTCAAAAACCGCGAGTGGGAATTATGGCGTTGGTGGAGTTATTGGATGAAGATGATTATAGGAAGGATAAACAATCTTCGATATCTTGAAAGATTAGGTGGAACATAAGTCCCGTTATAGATTTAAAATCACAAGACGAGGAAGTCGTCCCGCGATCGGGTATTAATGGGTCAAGACGATCTGATAAGTCAACGGATTTTTTTTGAGAAAATAAAATAATTAAAGTCAGAGGGTCCAGGGCTATTTTAGTAAAAGGAAAATAATTTGAGTTAGGTCCTTGATAAAAAGAAAATTTACAATTAGCCCCATTTTCTAAAAACCAATACTTTTGGGGTTAAAAATTGAATAAATAAATATCCCGACCTTGAAAAATTATGAGGTCAGTTCCTAAAATCTCTTAATCGCTCAGAGATTCAGGTTTTTATTGTTTTGAGGTCGTGTTTTTATAAAATTCTCACATTGGCCCCAAATTTGTTAAAATTGTCATTTCGGGCTTTAAGTTTGAAATAATCGGGACTCACAAACCGGAAGGGCTTTTAATGTGATTCCAGTTGGAAAATGTCACTAAGGTTAGTAGGATATTGGGACAAAAAGAAATAAGTGTAGGACCTTTAACTTTTGAAAATCTCATTTTTGTCCCATTTTGAAATAATTGCTTTAAGGTTTTTAGGGGTCCAATTGTTATGAAATTTGAACATTGGGTCCAAAATATAATTAAGTTATAGTTAAATTAGTAATTCCAGGTACATGGACTGTATAAGTCCTGTAAATTTCATTTGGGTCCTCAAGTTTAATCTTTTACAATTTAGTCCCTCAATTTTAGTAAAATTACTTTCCAAGCTCTATACACTTGGATTTTTGGAATACATTTAAAATATGTCTGGTACAGTTTCAAAAATTACAAAGTAGCCCTTAAACTTCTCAAATTTTACAATCTAGTCCTTAGGCTTTTAAAGGTTGATTTTATTTATCTTAAAACTCTTAAAACTTTATTAAAATGTCCAAAATTCATTTTTGAACCTGAGTACTGTCCCAAAATTTGAAATTTGCAGAGGGGTCCCTTAAGTTTTATTTTCTTGCAATTAAGTCCACCAACTTTCTATTTTTGCATTTTAAGTCCAAAAATTGAAATTTAATCAATTATGCTCGACTTGTCCAGGTTATAAGTCATCCAAAACATGTATTTCGAAGATCATACACATGCATGTTTATTTCATACAAGAATTCATCAAATAGAGCATTAAATTGTACATGCATGCACCTAAATTTCAATAAATAGCATTTTTGAGCAACACTTGAGAAATTTTATAACTTGATACATAAAATTAACATTAAATATATAAAATATACATATCTCAAGTGCTCATGATCAAAACACAACATGCATTTAACAAAAGCACCTAGAAGTTGAAAGGATTTTTCCACCCACCTTAAATTTGGAAAATTGAGAAATAAAAAGGATAATTTCACAACATGGTTTTAGATCACTTAGGTCAGCCCCTAAGTCAAGAAATATCCAAAATTTAGAGTTAGGAAAAATGAGTGAAAAAAAATAAGAAGGAAAAGAAGAAGATCAAAGAATTGGAAATACTACACTTTACCTTGTGTAGTAAGTGATTGGAACAAGTTGAAGCCTCAAGTTTTGAATTTTGGTTCACCTTCAAAATCACCTAAGGTCAGCCCCTATTTCTCAAAAATGAAAAAGGGGTGTTAAAATTTGAAGAAAATAGGAAGAAGAAAAGAGAAGGGCTCTAGTGTCCAAATCTTACCTTGTAGTCCAATTTCTCTAAAAATTTCTCTTCAAGTCTTCTAAATTGACCACCATGCATGCATGTCTTCAAGTAGTCTTCTAAGTACCTCAAATCAAAATTTCAAACTTAAATTAGAAAGTGAAGAGAGGTGAGCTAGAGGATAACAAGATGAATTGAAGAACAACATTTCTTACATTGTGTAGAGGGGGTGTTCGAATTTTTTGATTTAAGTAGGAAGAATGTTTGTTTTGGTTTAGATGTTTGAAGAAAGAAGGAGTGTTTGATGATAGGAAGAAGGCGTTCTTGAAGGTATGAAGGTATGCTTGAAGATGTGAAGGTCTTGTGTTTGAAGATATGAAGATGTGAAGGAATGGTACTTGAAGGTTTGAAGATATGAAGAACTTGTGTTTGAAGATTTGAAGATATGAAGAGTTGGTGTTTGAAGATTTGAAGATGTGAATGATTTTTAGAGAGAGATTAGAGAGAAGGAGGAGAATTAGTTAGGAGATTAGAAGGTGTTGGTGAAAATGAACAAATTTTGTTCATTTTCCTAGTATGTGACCGTCCACATTGGTGAGAGAGGGAGAATTTTTTTTGTTTAATTCTGTGTCTTGGATTTTGCTTCTTGCATGGGAGACAAAATGCAAGTCAAAGTATGAGCTTGAATAGTGTTGGGGAATATTGAGAAGAATGTTGGTTAAGTGGAAGATGTTGGGAAAAATAGTAATAAAGAATTGGTGTATAAGATAATGTGTATAATATTTGAATTAATGGTGTAATTATACACAAGATGACTAATATAAGGTGTAAGTGTACAAGAGTTGGATGATATTTCTATTCCAAAAATCCCATTATTGCTGTCCACTATAGGGCTATTGTGGTAATTCCATATTTTTTTTGTCCCAAATTTGATGATAATAGATGAATAATATCAATCTCCAAAATAATTAGTGATTTTCTTGATCACTTATAAGTCTCAAAATCACTTAATCTAAATCAAATTCTTAATTCTATAAGGTAAAAGTCTCGAAAATAAATAGTCTCTTAAAATTCTAAGGTGACTAATAAATACAAAAATAATAATAATGATCAATCAAGTGACCATAAATGCGAAATATAATTAATAAATGATCATGATCACAAGTAATAAATAAAAATGAAATAAATTGCAAAATATATATATATCATTAATATTTACCCGTCAAAGTGACGCGGTAAAATGATCGATCAAGTACATAGACGACAAAAGATCAATTACATGCTCGGAAAAATTGGGGGCTTCACATCCTCCCCTCCTTAAAAGAATTTGGTCCCCAAATTCTCTTCAGAATAGTTCTGGATATTGATTCCTCATGTCTTCTTCCATCTCCCATGTTGCGTCTTCATCTCGGTTGTAGTTCTGTCACACCACTTTAACCATCGAAATCTCCCTCTTACGCAACTGACGTATCTGCTGATCAATGATCCGGATCGGTCTCTCGGTGTAGGATAAATTTTCCATTAGAGTAGGAGTATCACGAGTGATGATATGTTCGGGATCTGGTTGATACTTCTTCAATCTCGATACGTGGAATACATCGTGCATTCCCGCATATGGTGCTGGTAACTTGAGTCGGTAGGCTAACTTCCTGATTCTCTGTAAAATCTTGTAAGGTTCAACATATCTCGGACTCAACTTGCCTCCTTTCTTCGGATTAATCAACCCTTTCCGTGGTGAGAGTCTGAGAAATACTTCATCCCCGACTTCAAATTCTAAATCCTTTATTCTCTTGTCCGCGTAACTCTTTTGGTGGCTCTGAGCTGTGCGAATCCGCTCCTTGATTAGCTTGACCTTCTCCATGGCTTCCTGAACTAAGTCGACATTTGGAGTCCATTGGTCATCAATCTCCCAGTGTAGTGGGGATCTACATTTTCGCCCATATAACGCCTCGTAGGGTGCCATCCCAATCGTGGCTTGATAGCTGTTATTGTAGGCGAACTCGGCTAATGGTAAGTGTGAATCCCAACTTCCTTGGAAATCCAATGTGCAGGCTCACAACATATCTTCCAGGGTTTGAATCGTTCGCTCAGACTGTCCATCAATTTGTGGATGTGCTGCTGTGCTGAAACTTAGCGAGGTACCCAACTCCTCGTGTAAGCATTTCCAAAATCTGGAGACAAACCTCGGGTCTCTGTCTGATACTATGTCCACTGTTACTCCATGCAGTCGAATGATCTCTCAGATATAAATCTACGCAAGTTTCTGCAAGCTATCAGTTTTCTTGATGGGTAAGAAGTGTGCAGATTTCGTGAGTCGATCTACAACTACCCAACTAACATCATGGCCTCCTCTGGTCCTTGGTAGATCCATCACGAAGTCCATTATTATGTGTTCCCATTTCCACTCGGGAATTCTCAACGGTTGTAGTAAACCAGATGGTCGTTGGTGTTCTACTTTTACTCGTTGACAAGTCAAACATCTCGCAACGAAGTCCGCTACCTGGTTCTTCATGTTTACCCACCAATAACTCTGTTTCAAATCCTTATACATCTTATTTCCTCTGGGATGTATAGTGTATTTCGAACGGTGTGCCTCTGCGATGATTCTATTCCTAATCTGCTCATCACTCGGTACAAAAACTCGATTCTGAAATCTGATAACCCCATCTTCATGTACCGAGAATTATGATCTCTCTCCTTTAAGTATCTTCTCTTTCAGTTTTTGAAGATGCACATCAGTCCCCTATGCTTCCTTGATCTCATTCAGCAGATCGGGTTTAACTAAAATGTTAGCACATGAAATCTGAGTATTGGTTCTCGTCAGATTCCAATTGCTCAGCTCTTCCAATGATTCCCACTCTCGAATCATAAGTCTGGCTAAGCTCGCCTTTCTGCTCAAAGCGTCAGCTTCTACGTTAGCTTTACAGGGATGGTATTGAATATCAAAGTGATAGTCCTCAATCAACTCCATCCATCTCCGTTGCCTCAGATTGAGATCTTTCTGGGAGAATAGATACTTCAAGCTCTTATGATTTGTGAAAACCGTGGATGTTGCTCTGTAGAGATAGTGTCTCCATTTCTTTGACGCGAACACTATCGCTGCCAATTCCAAGCCATGCGCTGGATAATTGGCTTCATACGGCTTGAGCTTTCGTGATGCATAAGCGATGACCTTTCCTTCCTGCATGAGCACTGCTCCTAGTCCTTCCTTTGATACATCACTGTACACGACAAAGTTTTCTGTTCCCTTTGGAAGAGCTAAGACTGGAGCTGTAGTAAGTCGTTTCTTCAGCTCTTTAAAACTAGCTTCGCATTTGTCATTCCACTCAAACTTGACTTGCTTCTGGGTTAGTCGAGTGAGTGGTCCGGCTATCTTGGAGAAATATTGGATAAATCTTCGATAATATCCAGCTAATCCTAAGAAACTCCTGATTTCCGTTACAGACTCGGGTTGTTTCCATTCAACCACTGTTTGTACCTTCGAAGGATCTACGACGATCCCGGCGCCGGATACTATGTGTCCCAAGAACGCGACTTCACTAAGCCAAAATTCGCACTTGCTGAATTTGGCATACAACTTATGCTCTCGTAGTGTCTCCAAAACGATTTTCAGATGACGTTCATGCTCTTCTCTAGACTTAGAGTATACGAGTATGTCATCAATGAATATCACTACGAATTGATCCAAATAAGGTTGAAAGACTCCATGCATCGAGGTCCATAAATGCTGCTTTGGTGCATTCGTCGACCGAAGGCATCACTACAAACTCGTAGTGTCCATATCGGGTTTGAAATGCAGTTTTGGAAATGTCTTCTTCGCGGATCTTCAGTTGGTAATATCCTTGTTGTAAATCAAACTTCGAGTATACCGTCGCTCCTTGAAGTTGATCAAACAGTTCGTCTATCCTCGGGAGGGGATATTTGTTCTTGATGGTCACGCTATTAAGACCGCGATAATCTATACACAGTCTTAATGTGCCATCCTTCTTCTTGACAAACAGTACCGGTGCTCCACATGGAGACGTACTTGGTCGGATAAATCCCACATCCATCAGCTTCTGCAATTGAGCCTTCAACTCTTGCAACTCAAGAAGAGCCATTCTATAAAGTATTCTGGCAATTGGGGCGGTTCCTAGTAATACCTCGATGGTGAACTCGACTTCCCTATCTGGAGGGACATTGGTGAGTTCTTGTGGAAACACATATGTGTATTCCGATACTATAGATACTTGGTTAATTTGTGTCTCAACCTTGGGTTTGTTAATTACAAACGCCAAGTACCCTTGTGCCCCTCTAGCGATTGCATTCCTTGCTTTCATGGTGGAGATGATAACCAAGACGTAGAGTCAATAGTAAGACAAAAGGCATATCCATTAATGTAAAACTTGAATACACCCATGAAGTACAACAGTAGTAATACCGAGTCAAGGATACATCTGAATCTAAATACAACTGAATCTAATACAACAGAAAGCAAGGTACAACATGGTGGAATAAATGTCTACAACAACGAAAGCACAAACTGACAATCAAGCTAACTAATCAGTGAGATCTCCATCATCGTCACTAGCAGCTACGTCCATAATCGGGGCTTGGTCGGGCTGCGGTGGCGCCTCGACCTCAGGCCAATCAACGAAATCCAACCACTGCTCGAATCCTTGTGCATCATCAAGCGGAGCAGCCTCAAGTGCCTCAGGCTCTCCAACCTCGACTGGATCCTCCTCAAGATCCTCCTCGGGGTCCTCCTCGGGGTCGGGTACGGGCTCCACCTCGGGTGGTGGCAATGGTTGTGCATTACCTACCAAAGCAGCCTCCAGAGCAGTGTCTCGCTGGGCTAGGGCCTGTGTAAGGTCCTCTATCACGGCCATCTATTTGATGAGGGTCTCCTCCAAGCGCTCAATGGTGTCTCGAGACATGTGGGCGTCCATCTCCCACTTCTGGCGGCCATCACTTGCTCTCTTCATTTTCTCCCGCACATTATCCAGGCGCTCCTGGATAATCTGTATCTGATCCTCCCGCGCCCGTATAGTGTTGTCGCGGTCCTTAATAATGATGGTTAACTCATTCTTTTCGTCTTGGCTCCTTGCCAAGATCACGTCAAGTCCTTCATACCGGCGCTCCTCGGATAGGTCTGAGGTCGCTCAAATACTCTCCCGGTGCCAGTGAATCGTAAATGCCCGGTAGTACTCCCGCTTGGCATGGGCCTGAAAAACGTCCCACCAAGAAGGTGGCGCCGGTTCCATCCTGATCAAACAAAACTAAGGCGGATTAGTCAAAGGTAAAGGAAAGATAAGGAGGGAATAAGGAAAGAATGAACAAAGAAAGTCAGTCAAGAATCAACTAAGTCAAGACAAGTATGACTATGGAACCTCAAAATATGCGTTCTAACTTAGTTTCAATCTCAATAATATGGTTCTACGCCAAATTGAAATCGAATCACACTTAATTAGTCAAGTCGCGGTACTACCCAAAACACAGACCGAGGGTCTTATCCTGGGTCAGCTCGGTGTAAGTTTCCATCTTACTAGTCGAGCTCTGATACCACTCTAACTGTCACGCACCAAACTGGACGCGACGACGATACACAACTTAAATACAAATAAACCAAATAGTCTAGACGAATATCAACGAAAACCCAATGAAATAGAGTCAAATAGCAGCGGAAATAAATAACAAGTACGAGTTACAACTTACAGTCTAACAAATATCCAAATTACATCCCCGAGAACAACTAAAGATAACAACTTAATAGTCCAAAGTCCTACGCCCTTATATTACATACCAGAATGAAAAGAGAATAAAAGAGTCCAACAGCAAATACAAAAAATAAGTCCAGCAACAACAACAATAAAAGATAGTAAGTCCAACAAGCGGAGCACGGAAGCTCAGTCTGTGGTCGGTTCAACATGTGATATATAGTTAATGCGAGAAACAGTTGTATGAAAATGCGTGATATATGATGCATGAATTCACACACAGTCCACAAGCGTCGTGTTAAATATATTTAAGTAATATACTTATGCAGTTTAAGAAAACAGTTTGTGGTCACACAAGCACTATGTGATTCAGGCAAGACAGGTAGGATTGCGAAGGGAATGTAACGCCAATCCTATGCAAGACAATTAATGGTTGCGTACGTATTTGTAGCGCCAACCAATGCAATACAAGTAGCGGTTGCGTACGGATTTGTAGCGCCAACCAAACGGGTCCGATTAACTCCGAATCGTGTGGATCGAGAAATGATTCCTTCGTTCTTCCTTGTAACTCCCGAGCAAGATGGTCCAAGACCTGTCACCTTATCGCTCCATAGGCAAAGACAAAATCCACAGTGGAGCTAGCAATGCTCGGATTTGTCATAATCATGATTATACCTCAAGTACTACGACCCGCTTCCCTTGGACAAACTCCGTCCCTCAGTTGCGGGATTAGAACGATGGGGCCGGAAGAGTGGAATAGCAGCCGAGCTACCCAGTTCCATCCCCGACGTATCCATTTCGACTGTGAGCTCGACACACCAAGTTGACTTAGGCAGGAAAGTAAATACAAGTTCAGGTAGTCAACCAGGCAGTCGAGTATTATTGATTTAGGGAAGCTGTTCATGAAAATTTTCGAAAATCGCGAGTGGCAATAATGGTGTTGGTGGAGTTATTGGATGAAGATGATTATCGGAAGGATAAGCAATCATCGATATCTTGAAAGATTAGGTGGAACATAAGTCCCGTTATAGATTTAAAATCGCAAGACGAGGAAGTCATCCCGCGATCGGGTATTAATCGTTCAAGACGATCCGATAAGTCAAGGGATTTTTTTTGAGAAACTAAAATAATTAAAGTCAGAGGGTCTTGGGCTGTTTTAGTAAAAGGAAAATAATTTGAGTTAGGTCCTTGATAAAAAGAAAATTTACAATTAGCCTCGTTTTGTAAAAACCAATACTTTTGGGGTTAAAAATTGAATAAATAAATATCCCGACCTTGAAAAATTATGAGGTCAGTTCCTAAAATCTCTAAATTGTTCAGAGATTCAGGTTTTTAAAGTTTTGAGTTCGAGTTTTTATAAAATTCTCACATTGGCTCCAAATTTGTTAAAATTGTCATTTCGGGCTTTAAGTTTAAAATAATTGGGACTCACAAACCGGAAGGTATTTTAATGTGATTCCAGTTGGAAAATGTCACTAAGGTTAGTAGGATATTGGGACAAAAACATTTTTAAAAAGAAATAAGTGTAGGTCCTTTAACTTTTGAAAATCTCATTTTTGTCTCATTTTGAAATAATTGCCTTTAAGGCTTTTAGGGGTCCAATTGTTATGAAATTTGAACCATGGTCCAAAATATAATTAAGTTATAGTTAAATTAGTAATTCCTGGTACATGGGCTGTATAAGTCCTGGAAATTTCATTTGGGTCCTCAAGTTTAATCTTTTACAATTTAGTCCCTCAATTTTAGTAAAATTGCTTTCCAAGCTCTATACACTTGGATTTTTGGAATATATTTAAAATATGTCATTTCCAGTCTCGTAAGAGTTAAAATTTCAAATTTTAGAATTAAGGCCCGGTACAGTTTCAAAAATTACAAAGTAGCCCTTAAACTTCTCAAATTTTACAATCTAGTCCTTGGGCTTTTAAAGGTTGATTTTATTTATCTTAAAATTTTATTAAAATGTACAAAAGTCATTTTTGAACCTGAGTACAGTCCCAAAATTCGAAATTTGCAGAGGGGTCCCTTAAGTTTTATTTTCTTGCAATTAAGTCCACCAACTTTCCATTTTTGCATTTTAAGTCCAAAAATTGAAATTTAATCAATTATGCTAGACTTGTCCAGGTTATAAGTCATCAAAAATATGGATTTCAAAGATCATACACATGCATATTCATTTCATACAAGATTTCATCAAATAGAGCATTAAATTGTACATGCAAGCACCTAAATTTCAATAAATAGCATTTTTGAGCAACACTTGAGAAATTTCATAACTTGATACATAAAATTAACATGCAATATATAAAATATACATATCTCATGTGCTCATGATCAAAACACTACATGCATTTAACAAAAGCACCTAGAAGTTGAAAGAATTTTTCCACCCACCTTAAATTTGGAAAATTGTGAAATAAAAAGGATAATTTCACAACTTGGTTTGAGATCACTTAGGTCAGACCCTAAGTCAAGAAATATCAAAAAATTAGAGTTAGGAAAAATGAGTGAAAAAAATAAGAAGCAAAAGAAGAAGATAAGAAAATTGGAAATACTACACTTTACCTTGTGTAGTAAGTGATTTGGAACTAGTTGAAGCCTCAAGTTTTGAATTTTTGGTTCACCTTCAAAATCACCTAAGGTCAGCCCCTATTTCTCAAAAATGAAAAAGGGGTGTTAAAATTTGAAGAAAATAGGAAGAAGAAGAGAGAAGGGCTCTAGTGTCCAAATCTTACCTTGTAGTCCAATTTCTCTAAAAATTTCTCTTCAAGTCATCTAAATTGACCACCATGCATGCATGTCTTCAAGTAGTCTTCTAAGTACCTCAAATCAAAATTTCAAACTTAAATTAGAAGGTGAAGGGAGGTGAGCTAGAGGATAACAAGATGAATTGAAGAACAACATTTCTTACATTGTGTAGAGGGGGTGTTCGAATTTTTTTATTTAAGTAGGAAGAATGTTTGTTTTGGTTTAGATGTTTGATGATAGGAAGAAGGTGTTCTGGAAGATATGAAGGTATGCTTGAAGATATGAAGGTCTTGTGTTTGAAGATATGAAGATGTGAAGGAATGGTACTTGAAGGTTTGAAGATATGAAGAACTTGTGTTTGAATATCTGAAGATATGAAGAGTTGGTGTTTGAAGATTTGAAGATGTGAATGATTTTTAGAGAGAGATTAGAGAGAAGGAGAAGAATTAGTTAGGAGATTAGAAGGTGTTGGTGAAAATGAACAAATTTTGTTCATTTTCCTTGTATGTGGCCGTCCACATTGGTGAGAGATGGAGAGATTTTTTTGTTTAATTTTGTGTCTTGGATTTTGCTTCTTGCATGGAAGACAAAATGCAAGTCAAAGTATGGGCTTGAATGGTGTTATGGGATATTCAGAAGAATGTTGGTTAAGTGGAAGATGTTGGGAAAAATAGTAATAAAGAATTGGTGTATAAGATAATGTGTATAATATTTGAATTAATGGCGTAATTATACACAAGATGAGTAATATAAGGTGTAAGTGTACAAGAGTTGGATTATATTTCTACTCAAAAATCTCATTATTGCCGTCCACTATAGGGGTATTGTGGTAATTCCATATATTTTTTTTTTGTCCTAAATTTGATGATAATAGATGAAGAATATCAATCTCCAAAATAATTAGTTATTTCCTTGATCACTTATAAGTCTCAAAATCATTTAATCTAAATCAAATTCTTAATTCTATAAGGTAAAAGTCTCTAAAATAAATAGTCTCTTAAAATTCTAAGGTGACTAATAAATACAAAAATAGTAATAATGATCAATCAAGTGATCATAAATGCGAAATAGAATTAATAAATGATCATGATCACAAGTGATAAATAAAAATGAAATAAATTGCAAAATATATATATCATTAATATTTACCCGTCAAAGTGACGCGGTAAAATAGTCGATCAAATACATAGACGACAAAAGATCAATTACATGCTCGGAAAAATCGGGGGCTTCACAGAATTCCCGAATGGAAATGGAATACATAATGAAGGACTTCGTGACGGACCTACCAAGGACCAGATGAGGTCATAACGCTATATGAGTAATTGTAGACCGACTCATGAAATCCGCGCACTTCTTGCCCATCAAGAAGACCGATAGTTTGCAGAGACTCGCGCAGACTTATGTAAGAGAGATCATTCGACTGCATGGAGTACCAGTTGACATAGTATCGGACAGAGACCCGAGATTTGTCTCGAGATTTTGAAAGTGTTTACACGAGGAAATGGGAACCGCGCTGAGTTTCAGTATAGCGGTGCACCCACAGACTGACAAACAATCTGAGCGGACAATTCAAACTCTTGAGGACATGTTACGAGCTTGTACGCTGGATTTCCAAGGAAGTTGGGACTCTCACTTACCCTTGGCCGAGTGTGCCTACAACAACAACTATCAGGCCACGATTGGAATGGCACCATACGAAGCACTTTATGGGCGAAAGTGTAGATCCCTGCTACATTGGGAGATCGATGATCAGTGGACTCCAAAAGGGAAACGAAAGTCACCATCAAATCCAAAGGTAGACTTAGTTCAGGAGGCCATGGAGAAAATCAGAATAATGAAAGAGAGGATTTGTATGGCTAAGAGTGGCCAGAAGAGTTAAGCGGACAAGAGAAGAAAGGATTTGGAATTTGAAGTTGGAGACGAAGTATTCCTTAGGCTCTCACCACGAAAAGGGTAAATCAATCCAAAGAAAAGAGGTAAGCTGAGTCCAAGATATGTCGGACCTTACAAGATACTGCAAAGGATTGGAAAGTTAGCTTACCAACTCGAGCTACCATCACAATTTGCGGGAATGCACGACGTATTTCACGTCCTGAGGTTAAAGAAGTATAGATCGGATCCCGATCACATCATCACACATGATACTCCTCCTCTGATGGAGAACTTATCATACACCGAGAAGCCGATTCGGATTATTGACCGACAAATACGACAATTACGGAAAAGAAAAATTTCGTTGGTCAAAGTAATGTGGCAGAATCATAACCAAGACAAAGACGCCACGTGGGAAATGGAAGAAGACCCGATGAATCAATATCTTGAGTTATTCTAAGAAGAATTTGGGGGCCAAATTCTGTTAAGGAGGGGAGGATGTGAAGCCCTCGATTTTCAATCGTATACAAGCATGTAATTAACGTCGTTGGTCAACTATGTATTATTCGCAACTAATTTTATTGCGTTATTTTGAAGGATCATCGATAATAATATTTTCGCGTCTTATTGCCATTTTATTTATTTGATCAACTACTTTTTTAATTATTGATCATTTTATTTTATTTTCAATTCTATGTTTATTGATCATTTGATTGATCATTCTTGCTACGTGTGTATTATTAGACACCTTAGAATTTAGGAGACTTATTTCATTAAGTGGCTTATATCCTATAGAAATAAGAATTAATTTAGAATAAGTAATTATGAGACTTATAAGTGATTGTAGGAATCACTTTTAATTTTTGGTAATTGATATACTACACCTATTATCATCATTTTCGGGACAAAAACAATATATGGAGACCATAATTGGACTAGGGGTGGACGGCCATGGCTCATTTAGGTATAGAAATTCACCTCAAATCTTATACACATACATAATTATACACAAAATGAACAACAAAAATTCTACACACATTTTTTTTTTCAATTTCATCCCCACAATTTCTCACATATACCCACTATCTCCCAACGTTCCCCTCAAACTCACCACACTCTTCCACTCACCCATTCAAGCCCATACATTGACCAAACCCCATGTTCCCCATGCAACTAACATAACACAAGACAATACCCAAATCACTCTCCCCCTCACCTCATTTTCGGCCACCCCCAAACAAACAAGGCAAAAATTTCAAATTTTTTCCCAACTCTACTCTCAAACTTTCTCCCAACTCTCTCTACACTTCTTCCTTTCTTCTTCTTTCTCCTTTCTCCAATACTTAGCTAAAATACAGGAAATTCTCCCGAAACCTCCCTAGAAATCGAACACTTGGAGCCAAGGTAAGAAAATTTTTTGTTCCTTCATCCTTATCTTGTCTTCTTTAATCCTCTAAGCTTATCTCTTTCATCTTCTAATTTGAGTTTATTTTTCATTTTGAGATGCACTTAGAGGTTTTTAACTTGAATTCATTAAGGAGACTTGGGCACAAGCTTGAAGAACTTTCAAACATCCTTAGAAATCAAGATATCAAGGTAAAATTGGAGTTTTAGCACCTTCTTCCTCTTCTCTTTTGGTTTCAACCAAAATCATATTTTTAAGACGAATTAGGGGCTGACCTTGGAGCTTGGTTTTGAGGTGTTGAAGTTCTTAGGAAGATCATCAATTTTGACTCTAAACTCACAACTACACAAGGTAAGTGTAGCATTCTTGACCCTATTTGAAATTTTTTCCCTCCTTATCTCAAAATCTTCATATTCTAACTCAAATCCCTGTAATGTTTGACACTTAAGGGCTGCCTATTAAGTGGAAGTTGAAATTCTCAAGAGTTAGTGAGAAATTACCACTTCTAGACCAATCAACCAAACATAAGGTGGGAGGAAACATTTCTCTAAAACTCAAGTGATTTTAGAAAAATGACATGTAGTACTTTGAAAATTATACGATATACGATATACAAAAATCGTGTATTGCATGTTTATTTCAAGATGTTATACCCAAAAATTTCACAAATTATGCTTAAAGTTTCAATTTTTGCAAAATAGGTGCATCCATGTGTAAAATCATGATTTATTTGATGAATGCATGCCTATGTACTTAAATTTTATGTTTTATTAGTCTTATATTCTGTAAAATTTCATTCATAATTGAAAAATTGCAATTTTGGACCTTATATGCGAAATTGGCGAAATTGGAGGACTAAATTGCAAGAAAATAAAAATTGTGAGACCCCTCTGTCAAATTCAAAATTTGGGACTGTACTAATGTTCAAATATGATATTTTGATATAATAATAAAGTTTTAAAGGTTTTGAGTTGCTAAAAATCAACCCTTGAAAGCCCAAAGACTTAATTATAGAATTTTTGAGGAGTTGACTTTGCACTATGCCCGTTGACCAGCCATTTTCCGGCCACTCCAACGCCGGATTCATACCTGAAAATGTAATTCCCCCTCAGCCGACTTCAACCACGCTCACCAAGACCGAAACAAGGATCTTAAACGTCGTCCATTTTGGCCGGCAAAAAACCGCGATTCGCACATTTTCGAGCGAAAATTTCAACCTTCACCGCGCCAATTCCGACCACCAAAATGGACGTGCCACCCCAGGTTTTGCTCGCCTCCTCATGGGCTTTCATGCCCAGTCATCAATTTGGACTTTCGATTCGTCTCCGGAACAATCGACGCTCTTCCAAAAAACCCAAACTTTCAATCAATCTCTAATGCCGACTCCAATAAGTATCCAATCCCAAAATTGACTCTACCATCTTCTAATTCACTCCAAGGCGCACAAATCCCACCCCAAATCGACCAAATTGTGCCCCGAATCAAAAACCCAAATTGGGGATCCGAAAATCAATTTCCTGGACTTTGGATGCCCGATTGACCACCAAAACAGCCGATTTGGACTTTGTCAAAGAAGGAAACATTGCTCAGGAGGTCGAAACGAGTGGACCTAGCCCATCCATTATAGTGACGCCACCGCTCCGGCAGATCACTATTCATCGTCGGGCCGGGCCCGCACGCATCCGTATGCTGCCACAACTTCTTCTTTTCCTCCATTTTCATTTTCCACTGCCCTCATTCAACCCCGGGTACTTGCTTACATCCGAATCGCCCACAAATTTCTATTCGCCCGACATCATTAATGCGTTGGGACTCGCTCTCCGAGAATCGGTTTATCTCAAGGTGCGAAACTCCGGCCTCCACTCCTAAATGTCCTACACAACGAGTCGATCACGGGTCCAAGGTCACAGATTATCATCTGCATGCCAATATGGTCTCTGCAACTCTTCCCCACATGGCGTTCATGACGTTCTATCCTCGATCATCCACAAGTCCATGCATACTTGCAACATTCGGCTCATCCGGGCCAAACTCATACCCACGTGTGGAAACAACTTTTGCGCAAATGGTTTTACGGTAAATCCTCCGACACGCATCTCCTCGGCATGGCCCAGTAACCCTCCATCTTTTGCTAAAATTGTATCTGGTCCCTCTAATCCTATCCCCGAGCCCATTAAAAAGGTGAATATTATTCTCATGGTTATGGATGAAAATGTTTATCAACAACGACTTCTTTGAATTTCGATATGCTTTAATTGGTCGTGTTATGCTCAAAGAAAGGTAATAAACCGTGGCCAATTATGCCTCTTCATAAACGGCTTTACGAATTATGGGGTGTTAAAAATGATTGGAAGTTGATACCGTTGGGTAAAGGTTACTACATGTTAAATTTAACAACACTTCGATCGTTCCGTGCTCAGCGCGGGCTACTTGGTCTCTCAATCCTGGTTCCATCCGTTTATCTCCCTGGGTTCCGTGATTTCAACCCCTACAAGGTTAATACTTGACGACTTGTTTGGGTGAGAATATTTGAGTTGAGTATCGAATACTGGGACCCCGATTATTATGGGATTGGCCAAGGCCATTGCACCCCCGATTCAGGTTGATGAACGGTCTGGATGGTTCTCTTGGACATTTTGTCCGTTTTGGTTGATGTGGACCTTACTAAACCTCTACATGATCATATTATGGTTGAAAGAAAGGGTCACATCGTTCGTTTGTTTCTATCGGGTATGAAAAGCTTCCTTTATTTTGTGGAACCCGTGGTATTACGACATTCGGCTGCGTCTTGCCGACGATTAGAAAATAATGTCAATTTGCGGGAGCCACGGGGACGACCCACTCCTCAACGTGGTCGCTACCGAACTCGTCGGGTTTATCGTCCGGCTCATAACCCATCGGATAAGGGCAAAGATCGTGGATAACTTAGTGGATAATAAGACTTTGTCTATGCGCCCCGCTCCCCTTCTTGTGCCATCGTTACGTTTCCTCGGATATTACTGCGGATAATAATTTTTCTCGCTTTGGACTCGAGAGATCCTTCTATTCATACTTGAGATGATATGCCACCTCCGGTGGTTAAACGTATCTGTCCCCAAACCTCCGGTTATTCGCGGTGACCAATCATTCTCCGCCTCGATATTCATCATAGGCCTATCACGGTCGCAAGACCCATTGGAAAAACCCATTCGTCCGTTGTTTAGGGCTATCCGTGCTAAATCTGTGATGCCAAACATAGGCTACTTCAATCGGTAACGCAGGGTAACAAGCCACTGTTCATCAATTGGAGATTGAGGATGATGAACATGGATCTAAAAATTTAAACAAGGCGCCGCCCCGAAATGTTGGGCTGATTATGTGGATGATGATAATATTTACGGGGTTGATACATCCGCCCACACACACTCGGATCTCCTACTCGGATCACCTCACCCGATCCTTCCCAATGAATTGCTTCTATTGGAACATTCGGGGATTGGTAACATTGCTTCGCGCAATATTCTTAAGAAGCTATGTAATAATCACAAACCTTCTTTGGTTGCTATTGCGAACCTAAAGTTGACTTGCATTCTATCTCTCGATTCTTATTGGGCCAGATCTTGGTTTTACGGTTTGTGGCTCGAACTTTCGGTATCGGGAATTCGGATATCCGGATCTTCGAGGGTCCGATATAACGATTCTTCAACGTGGTTTTTATTTCGACCAATGTATTATTCTTAAGGTCCAATTCTCCAATTACATCTTTCATGTGGGGTTTGTTCATGCTATATGCAATCACGTGATTCGTAGACGACTTTGGTCGGATATTATTTCTCCGGGTTGTGATGATCTGGTTTTGATGGGGGACTTTAATGCTATTCTCGGGAACCATGAGCGTCTGGTCGGGTCGCCTTGATGGCGTCTTGCCAGGATTTTCGGGATTTTTATGACAATGCGGGGTTGATGGCTATCCCCACGATAGGCAACTTCTTTACTTGGTGCGGCACGCGTCCTCATCGACTCTCATTCAAGCTCGGCTTGACCGTGTTATAGCTAGTCCTAGGTTTGTTAATCTTTGGCGGAGGACTAAGGCTTTTGTTCTCCCTCGCACTTGCTCGGACCATCATCCTCTTTTGCTTTCGTGTGAGACTTCGGCTCATAAGGGCCCATCTCCTTTTCGTTTTCAACGTATGTGGACTAAACATCCTGGTTTTCGATCGGTTGTTACTTCTTCTTGGGAATCAAATTGCGCGATCACTAACCCTTTGATTCGATTGATGATAAAATTGAAAAGATTGTGCCATGTGCTTCGTTCTTGGAATTCGAGGTTTTGGGGATGTCAATCGTGGGGTGGATGATAAATTAGATAAGTTGAGACAGATTGATCGGACATCGAGACTACGGGGTATAGTATAGCCCATCGGGACCTGGAGCTTGAAGCCCAAAATTCGCTTAATCAGCGTTGCTTCTACAATCAATTTCTTCGCCGAAATCTCGGGCGCTTGGTTGGTTGATGGAGACCGCAACACTTCTTTTTTCCACCGTTGTTGTCGGACTAAGGCGCGCTCGGCTGGTATTCACGGGTCCGATGATCAATGGTACGCTTTCCACGGACCCATCCTCATCCATAGTCACATTATCCGATTCTTCCAGGACTTATTCACGGCGCCTATTGGTCCTATTCCGGATTTTTCTTCTATTGATCAAGTTATTAATCCTGTGGTAATGGATGTGGAGAACAATTGCTTAACCTCTTCACCTATGGATTTAGAGATTCGAGATGCGGTTTTCGATCTAGGTCTTGACAGATTCCCAGCCCGATGGATTTAATGGCTCTTTCTATCGAGTTGTTGGGATATTATATCTAATGACGTCATTCTTCAAGTTGTCGCCACTTCTTCCATCACGGTTCTCTCCGGATGGACTCAATTCCACTTTATGGTTCTCATTCCTAAAAGCAAAGATGCGAATATTGTTGATAATTTCGGCCCATTGTCATGAGCAATTTCATCTTCAAAATTATCACTAAGATATTGGCTACTCGGTTTGCCCGTATCGTTAGACGTATTTTGTCTCCTACACAATTTGGTTTTATTCCGGTCGTCACATTCATGATTGTATTGCTCTAGTCTCGGAAGGCTTTAACATTCTTCATAATCGGAGTGACAGTAATATGATCCTGAAAATCGATATCCGTAAGGCCTTTGACACTCTCAGCTGGGATTTTCTTTTATATGTGTTATAGAGATTTGGCTTCTCTGAGAAATTTGTTGCATGGATATCTGTCATTTTGAACTCGCCCGTATCTCGGTTCTTCTTAATGGCTCTCCGGTCGGATACTTTGCTTGCACAAGAGGGTGCGTCGGGGTGATCCACTTTCACCCCTTCTTTTTGCATTCTTGAAGAAGTCCTGGGAAACTTATCTCTCATCCGTGTCATCCCATCTTCTCAAGCCTTTCATGGCTCCGCGTAATATTGTGTTTCCGTCCTCCATGCTTTATGCAGATGATATTGTCATCCTTTGTGCGGCAACCTCTGGCAATGCACGTTATATTTTTGATACTCTTGGTCATTATGCCTCTCTTTCGGCCAGGTGTTCAATCTCACAAATCGAAGGTATTTTTCGGTACTCGGGTCTCGCATTATATTAGACATCGCATTCGGATGATCATGGGCTTATCGGTTGGATCCTTTCCTACTAATTATCTTGGGGTTCCTATATTCAAGGTGCCCCCAAACATGGTGTGTTGCGCCTTTGTTTGATAAGATTATGGTTAAGTTTAAGCGTTGGAAAGGTTCTTCTCTCTCCTTGGCGCGTCGTGTCCGCTTGGTTAACTCTATTATTGCCACTCCTTGGTTCACAAGATGCTAATTTACAAATGGCCTATCGCTACCGCTTAAGCGATTAGAGAAAGCTATCGTAACTTCATTTGGACTGGTGATATTAATCGAAGGGTTACTGTCGTGGTTAATTGGGCGCGTTGTTGCTCTCTCCTAAGAATGAGGGCGGTCTTGGCGTCCGATCCCTCATTTCTCGCAAACCGAGCCTTTATTATGAAGATGGGCTGAAACTTCTCACATCGGATTCCATTGTCTTTGATACTCTCCGTCGCCGTTTTTTGATGGACAATGGTTCGATTAGCGCTCATTCTTGCCTTCTTCTATCTCGGGGGGCTGCGCGTCCAATCGTGGAGGATTGTGAAACTGATTCGAGATGGATTCTGGGGCTCACTCTTCGGTTAATTTTTGGGCAGATAATCGGCTTGGCTACGTCATTGCGGATCGGATTGGCATCCCGCATGAATTTCGGGCTAACTTTCGTAATCCCATATCGGACTTCTTTTTTGATAACAAATGGCATCTCACTATGTCGTTTGTGGAGGCTTATTTGGATATTGTTCGGGATATTGTTCGTTGTCCGATTGCTCCGCATTCTTTGGATAAACGAGTGTGGACTTGCTCGTGGATGGGACAAGTGACTTCTAAGTCAAGATATGCATTTATTCGACCGTCCTTTCCTTCATAAATGGGGATCTTGGATATGGTCCCCTACATTCCGAGAGGCGCACGGTTGTGGTCCGCGGGCGATATTCGGACGTTTGACAGATCGTGGGACGTTCACCACCCCAAAGGATTCATCGGTCCCCCATCGCTTCTTTGTCTCTCAGAACTCTCATTCGAATCGATCGATCACATTTTTGTTTTTGCAATTTTGCAGGAGCTCTTTGGGGACTGGATTGCGGGTTCATTTGCGGTGGCTTTTGTAACGTTTATAGCTTCAACGATTTTATGGTTCATTTAATGGAATTTCATTTCGGTCTTGCATTGCTTTTCTCCGGAGGGTGGCGATTGTTTCTTGCATATGGCTTATTTGGCACATCGAAATGACATGATCTTTAATCACAAACATTGGACTACGGATGCGGCGCTTGTTCGATTGAGAGCCATGATTATTGAGTCCGCTTTGCTCGACAAAAAGGGTGCATGCGAGAATACCCGGAGGATCTTCTTTGTCTACCCTACCGGTGAAGGTTAGTGGACGCCCTCCTAAGGCCCCCTCGCATTATCCCGATGCCTTGGTTTCTTCCCCTTCCCCGGCCGGATTAAAGTCAACATAGATGGTAGTGCTATCGGAGCTCCGTGTCGTATCACGGCGGCAGGCATTTTCCGTACCTATCGAGGATTTTTCGTGGGTGTTTCGTGGAGCAAAGTGTGGAACGGGCTTTGCTTTTGAGGCCGAATCGTAGCCGCCATGACCGCACTTCTATGCTTTTCGCAAGGGTTGGACTAATATTTGGCTGGAATCGGACTCTACATATGTTGTTGGCCTTCTTAGATCTCGGACGGCTCCATCCCGTGGCGGTTGCTTAATCAATGGCGTTATTCTCTCTTTCTCGCTTTCCCGGATGCATGTTGTGGTTTTCACATCTATCGAGAAGGCAACCGTGTTGATCATCTCGATAAGTTCACGTGTGACTCCTCTTGGTGGGATGCCCCCAATGGATATTATCTCCCCGCTACAGATGACTATGTCGGACGCATACCAGTATAGATTTGTTAGTTAATTTGTGCTTTGTTGTTTTGGTTTGGTTGTATGGCTTTCACTTTTCTCATCGGGTACTCTTTTCCTACTAAGGGTTTTCCCCACAAGGGTGGGTTTTACCTTGGTAGGTTTTTAACGAGGCCCCAAACATTGGGCTACCTGGTCGGCTTGTGACCAGGATTTTTCATTTCTTTCTATTAAATTTTGATTTATTAAAAAAAAAATTATAGAATTTTTGAAAGTTTAAGGACAGAAATAGAATTTTCGAAACTGTACCAACACCACTTTATAAATTTCAAAACTTTTAACTTTTAAGGACTGAAAAACTTAATATTTTGAATAATTTCCAAAAATTATAGTGTTTTGAGTAACGAAACCAATTTTTCAAAATTGAGGACTAAAGTGTAAAATAATAAACCCAATGACCAAAATGAAATTTCCAGGACTTATACAGCTCATGTACTTGTAAAAAGTATTTTAATTTTAATTTATAATATTTGAACCCATGGTTCAAATTTCATAACAAATAGACCCAAAATAGGCCTTAAGGGGCAAAAACTCAAAAATTGGACTAGAATGGAATTTTTAGAAGTTAAGGGACCTAAACTAACACTTTTTCAAAATTATTTTTGTCCCAATTACCCACTGACAATAAGTGATATTTTAAAATTTGAATTACATCAAAATCCCTTCCGGTTTGTGAGATCCAAATATTTTGAATTTGGGGCTAAAAATGACAATTTCGACAAAATAGGGCCAAAAATGGAATTTATCAAAAACTCGACCCCAAAACTTTTGATAACCTGATTGTATGGAAAATTTGTAGAATTTAAGAACTGACCTTATAATTTCCCGAGATCAAGACAAAAACTTATTCGATTTCAAACCCGATAAATACAAGTTTTCTAAAACTGGGCTACTTGTAAAATTTTCTTTTGCCAAGGATCTCAAATTAATTATTTTCTCATGTTATAGCCCTACTATTTAATGACTTATATAATTATTTATGAAAATTTAGGTTTCTTAAGATTATCCGTAACTTAACGGACTCTTTAATTGACTTTACACGTTTCGCGGGGCGACTTCCTCGCCTTACAACTTTTGAACTTACAACTAGGGAAATTTCCCACATAATATACCGAATCCATGAAGATTAGTTATCCTCCAGATACTTAGTTTCATTCAATAATTACTCCGCCAATGCCGATAAACGGCACGTGTAAAATTTTCGTGTATTTGTACTTGTATCGTTTTTCTGAAACTTTACTATACTCAACTGCTTTGTTGACATATTATATCTGTGTATATCTAATTTGTTGAGTCAACTTGATTTGTCGTGCTCACAGTCGGAGTGGACCAGTCGGGAATGGAACCGGGCTACTCGGCTGCTATACCATTTTTTGGCCCCATCGTTCTAATCCCACCCTTGGCGTACGGAGTGTCCAATGGGAGAAGTGGGTCGTAGTACTTGAGGTATAATCATGATTTTGACAATCTGGGGCTTGCAAGCCATTCTTGTTGGATTTTTCGTGCCTATGGAGCAATAAGGTGACAGGCCTTGTGCAAACGTGCTTGGGGAGCCATAAGGTAGAATGAAGGAATCATTATCTGATCCACACGATTCTGGAGTTACTCGGACAATATTGTTTGTTTGGGTTGCTACATTTCCGTACGCAACCACTACTTGAATCTTTAGGTTGGCGTTACACTTCCGCACGCAACCACTACTTGACTTGCTTGAATATCATTCATGGTGCCTGAATGTTCATGAACTACATTCATCACTTGTGTAAGTATATTATTTTGAATATCATGTCACTTGTGAATTGTGTGTGACGCATGCACCATAAACCACGCATTTTTCATATAATTGTTTTCTTGCATCTATATAAGCCACACTTTCACACTATCACCCATCCACTGAGAATTTTTGTGTCACCCCCTCATTTTCAAATGCCCAAAAGGTGAAGGTCCATATGTTGACAATATGGATGAAGAAGATCAGACCACGGAGTGATCCATATCCATGCCCCATCCCGACTTTCATAGATTTTCATTTCTACTCGCTTTTTTTGTATTGTTTTATTTAAACTTTTAATTCTAAGGGTGTAGGACCCTTGTACAATGTAAAGTTTGTACTCGGGGTGTATTTTTGGTTTTCCTTTGTTGTTTGGACTGTAACTTATTCCGCTGCAACATTAACTCTATTTGGGATTGCTTTTGATGTTCACTAGACTCATCATGCTTAAATTCTATGTAAGTTATTCATCACGTCATGGTCTCGTTTGGGGCGTGACATTTCCCGTGTGGACTTATATATGTAATTACAATTATATTATGGGCTATCCAATATAATAGAGTCAATTAAGTGATCTAATTTAATAAGGCTCTAGGGATATCTGATGGGTATGGGCTTTGCAATGTGTACAGGCCCAATACTAGTTAATTAGGATTGATGGGCTCTTAATTAGCCTAGTATATAAAGAACTCTCATTAGGGTTATGGTCCCCAAGTCAAATCAATCATCCACTCTTCTCCTCTTTCCCATCTTAGAGAGAGACCAACAGAGTACCTTAGGATTTGGTTGTGGAAGACGCTAACCCTATTAAGGATTCACACGCGTCAACACGGTTCTGATGTTTCAATTGCGTATATTATAGATTTACGGATTTAAGGTACGCTCGATCTAGATTCTTTGTATTTGTTTCTTGATAATTCACGTGATGAATCTGGGATATGAATTAATTCTATTAATTCCAACAAGTGGTATCAGAGCCACGTCCTATTTTGACTTATCAAGAGTAATTTAAATCTTGCTTATGTGATTATATCTGGTTTTATATAATCTCGATTAAGAATATTGTTAAAATTATATATTCCAATTATGGATTTTGTTTTGTGAATAAAGATTCTATGGATTCAGAGATGTGGAATTTTTGGGATTTGGATTTTCGTTTGTTTTCATATGTTTCATATAAAGTTTCGAATGTATTTATTGTTCTCCATTGATGTATTATACATAAATTGATATTCATGTGGGCGATGACGACTTTGGTTTTCCGACCACGCCCGATTCTCGTGAGTCCTGTTCAGCGTCTCTTCAACCCTTAAAGTTTTAGAAATCAAAAAAAAAAGGACCGGCCATTTTTCCCAACCGCACATCCACCACCACCCACATAGATAACAGCCACAAACTCTAGCAGTGGAAGGAAGGTGGCGCGACTGTCGATCTATTATATGGAGGCCTGATGTAGGTCCCAAGGGTGTGAGTAAGGTTTAGAAGGGGGAGGGGTTGAATAAACCTTACCAACTTTTCGATTTTAATTCTTTTAAGAATATTACAGAGTTAACTCAAACAGTTATGTCCTTGAGGAACAACTAAGTTGGTTATTAAGCAGAGTTAGCACTTGGTTATTAATCAGTTGGATAGCAAATATAAGTTTATCAGTAGATATAATGTAAGTATGCAGAAATATAAATGTGCTGAAAAATAAATGACACAGTTGATTTTTATAGAGGTTTGGGTAATTCTTCTAATCCTCTCTTCTCCAACTCCTGGAGGAATCCACTATGTAAAAGATCTGTTTACAAAGTGGTCAACAGTTTAGAGACAGCCTTGGTCACACAACTAGCTTCTCTTCCGACTCAGCTTCTTCACAGGACAGCTACCTTGCTACTTCAACTCACTTTTTCAAGCTCTTGGATTTGATCATGAAGCCCTCCAATAACTTGATACTGGTTCGACCTTGAACCTTCCTACAATTCTCCTTGGAAATTAGACCCCTTTTCATTCTTCAAAAGTTTCCTCTTCAAAAGATTTGAAGTTGTATTTCCTTCACAGCTTGTGTTGGATCGATTTCCTTCGAGTTTCAGGCTTGAGGATTTGCTTGAATATACTTGAGAATATTGCAGGTTATTAACTTGAATATTACTTGCTTGTTCGTGGTTCAGGTAACCTTTTCTCAATGAATTTCCTAAGCTTTTTATAATAAACTTTGGAAATTTTGCCCGTTGAAGAGATAGGCTGATTTCAAAAGTCACTTGTGTTCGTTGGCTTGTCTTTTCTTTGTCCTCAACCTTGAGATGTAGAAACTTCCTCGTATTAAATGAATTTGCAGCTTTTCAGGTTCTGACACGAGGTGCAGTGCTTCCCATTGGTTTATTCCTTTTGAACGCTTCTCGGATGAACTTTTTAAGACCTGGCAACATGGAGGTATTACTATATTAAGTAAAGTACTTGATTTCTGTGCAACAAATTTATCTCAGTTAACTCCTCTTGGTTGCTGCCTTTTTCCCAGGTGACTTGAGTCAGCTCCAATCATTGGATGACTTATCTGTCACTTCAACTTGAGAGTTGGCTTCTTGAGTTGACTTGACTGACTATTCACACAGCTGCTTCACAGTTGATACACCTTCTGTCGTGTTCTTGACTTCTCTTCTTAGCCATACTCAGCTGTCTCGCAGTGGAGTCTCCACTTCAGTCTTCGGTTGACTTCTTGTATTTCTAGGCGTAGCTGACTTGACTCAGCTTTTCCAGCCCTATCTATTACAATATAAATTACAATGAAAATGGGGTGCCAACTTTCTAGTTTAAGTTTTACATGGCATCCATCAAAATCTATAAAATAAATTTCCCAGCAATTTTCCCCTTTTTGATGATGCCAAAACTTAAAAACATTCAACAAAATATAAACATCAAAGATACATACAGACAATGCAGTAACAATGAATGTATGCGTAGAATAGATCATTTTATTGATCATAACATTCTTGTCCTTTACACAGCTGTTTACATTTAGTATCAGAGCATTCTATATCAAAGCAAAAATACATACATCTATGCTGAGATACTAGAATATATACAAAGTGAAAAATTACAGAACATTTCACTAAGTATACAGATGACTTACATGAATGTATTTACATAAGTAATATACATGAAAGGTTCGCAGCAACACTTCAACGCCTTCGTTGCCTCCTTCTTTCTTTCTTCTTGACTTTGTCAAGTCATCTCTCTCTTCCTTTTTCTTTCTTCTTCTTGACTTTCTTCTTATTTTCATAGGCTCGTTTGGAAGCTTCATCCCTTCGCTTCCTTTCAAGCCATTGCTCTGTTTGCCTTTTGTTCTCCTCTTCTAATCTTCTTACAGCCTCTGCATTCTTCCTTGCCACTTCTAGGTTTGCCACTTCATCATATCCAGCCCAATAGATCCTCCCCTTCTTTCCGGGATCTACATATTCAATATTTTTGGGTTGTGGTTGAGGTCAAAAAATTCTTCCACCACCACTTCCTCCTCCTGGGTGTATATTGTCTGAAGTCTTTTGCTTACCACCGAGCGGTCAGCTGGTAGTCTCTTTGTTTTTCTCGCTTTCTTCGCACAATGCAAGACCCTTCTCCCAAGATAAATCCAGGCTTGGGCTAGTGACATTCCCGAAATAGCCTTCGATTCGAGCGTTTTGAATTCTTCAACCGATCTCGCTCGGATCCATTGTCAGGTGCAACATCTTGATCTTTCCCTGCCGGAATGCCGCCGTATTGTTTCATCACTTCTTCGATGCGGGCATCCATCTTCTTATCAAACTCCTCAATCCATGCTTCTATAATTCGCCTTTTTCTCAGATATTGGCACAACAGAGTGCCCAATGGGTAGGGTTATGGGGAGTTTGCTCAAGTTGGAGGCTGTAACTTGACCTTGCTAAGGGGTTTCAGCAATCATTAACGTCAAATCCTTTGAACGTTCCTCCTCAACTGCTTTCCCTTCTTCTCAGCTGCAGATTCTTTCAATTTTTCTTCTTTCAAACTCCTTAGGGACTCATTTTCCCCCTTTTTGTCATCATCAAAGGAAAGAGGGACCCCAGGGAACATGCCTTCAAGCATGAAATCGAGTCTTCTGAGAGTCTTCATTTCAGCCATGAGTAGGCTGAACTTGTCATTCATTGTGTTCTCAAGGCGCAAAATTTCTTTTCTTTGGAATTCTTGCAGCAGCTCCATTTTAGTATTGTGAGATTCGTGTAACCTTTCGATATACTCCTGCATCCTTTGCTTTAGATCAGTGTTGTCAGCCATCCAGACGAGCATTCTTCCATACGGTGCTTTGAAATAACGAACTTGTTCGAGTCGCATGGCACATTGCTGTTGATACCATTCTCGGATCCACACCACTATCCCTCTCAAGTCTGCAGTAAGGGTAGCGTCTCTGTTATCCAGTCTTAAGTCGAGTGAGGCCTGATGCCTTTCAATCTTCTCAATCTCTTCATAGATCTTCTTGAAGATTTCAAGAAACTCAGATGTCTCACTTGATTCAGCTGCAGGCCACTCTTCAGCAAAGTTGAACTCTGCTGGAACAATGGTGTTAGTAGGGATGATTGGATCTTCTCTCACAAAGAATCTTCGTTGTTCAGCAACGGTCTCTTCTTCAAAATCTGGTAGGATCGGCGTGAAAGGAAATACCTTTGGAAAGGCATCATCACTCACATATGGTATGGTTTGTGAGGGTTGTGCCTGTGATGATTCAGCTCTTTGTGCCTCAAATTTGAGATAGCTTCATCGGCAAAGGGTCACAATCGTGGGAGCTCACGTGACACAGGTGGTGTAGTCGTTCTTCGATGCAAATGTGGAAGTCACTGCTTGCGATGGACTATGTCTCAGCTGGGGCAGTTGAGATATTTTGCCCAGCTGACTGAGCCTCAGTTGTCTTAACATCGTCTTTGGTCTCAATGGGTTTTTCTAAGTGAATAACTGGTTCCTCTGTTGCATCATCAGCATCATCGGATGATGATGAGACCTGTGGGCTTGACTCATCATCGAAATTAAATTTCTGACGAGCAGATTTCTCACTTAGCTGGCTCGTAGTTTTGAGAATATACTCAGTTGGGTCCTTTGGATCTGCAACAAGAGTGGACTCAACTTCATCTTCAGACCCCAAGAATGATGTTTCTATGTTCTCCTGGGAGTCATGAAGTGCACTTATCTCCTATTCTATTTCAGCGCTGTGAACTGGAGGCACCTTACCTAGGGAAGTCTCAACCTCCCTTAGGCCTTCAATACCTCCAGCAGACTCAACTGCTGCGAGGCCTTCAATATTCCCTTCGACAGTCACAACTGTCTTACGGTTTTGGACCATGGCATCCATAGGAGTCTCAACCCCTAGGATTGCGCTTTCATCGCCCAGAGTGTTAACTCCAGGGGCATCTCCATCATGTGCCTCGACTGTAAGAAGAGTTTCATCAGCCTTCAAAGCACCTGACATTTAAGCTGGGACATACTCAACTGTCCGAGCGTCGTCAATGTCACTCTACTGTGGTTGTTTCTCAGTTTCCACTTCGCCTCCTCTCTTCAAATTTGAGTAATCCACAGAAACCTCCAACTCTGCTGTAGTGGAGTGAGTTTCCCCATAAGCTGGCACACCAACTGAGTGACTAATTGTGGGGTCACTCTTCTCCAAACTCGCGGCCTTTTCCATTGAGTGCTCAGTCGCTGGGGTAGGTGGTAAAACACCTTCTTCAGGGGTTAGCTCAACTTGGGTGCCCAAAATCCCAGTTTCAATGCCAATTACCTTGGATCCATCCTTCGATTGCATAACGTAGCTGCAGCGATGTTTGTGGCAATCTGTTGCACCATTCCCAAAGGGTCGATCTGCAGGAGAGATTGAGACGACTCTCCTGGTCCTTCAAATAATTGTTGCCCATGCAACTGCCTGGATTCTCTCATTGCTTGCTGCATGTCTGACTTCTCTGTTGCAGCAATGGGATCCATATCCTCGTCACTGTCTGTGTAGTCAACTAGATTTTCATGAGTATGCTCGTGAGTTCCAGTGAACGTGCACATCTTTGCTTTCTCAAGAGCTTGTGCTTCCTCGGCTGCTTTGGCTTTTTACTTCTCCTTGAAGATGTGGAGAATA
This sequence comes from Rehmannia glutinosa, assembly GCA_016081115.2. Lineage (NCBI taxonomy): Eukaryota > Viridiplantae > Streptophyta > Magnoliopsida > Lamiales > Orobanchaceae > Rehmannia > Rehmannia glutinosa. Next base: position 76,828,482 of record CM071934.1, read on the forward strand.
TCCATGCAGTTGTCTTTATTCAGGGCCTGAAGCACAATATTGACTACGAGAAATCGCAGCAATTCCTCCTCTTCCTCAATGTACTCAGGGTGAACAAACTGCGCCCTTGAGTGATCTAGCTTTCATGCTCTCCATTCTATGAGACGACGCTGAATGTCTGGATATACTGGAGAGTACATGATTACATCATCGTCATAATCTTCTTCTTGTCCTTCCTTTTATGGGATTGAAGGAAAGATACTTTGTTGCTCCTCTCCTTCAGCAGCATCAGTAACAGGTGAAGAGACAACTTTTTCAACAGGATGTTCAGTTGTCTCAGCTGCTTTGCTTCCCTCAGCTGTCTGACGCCCAATTGAGTCTTCATCGGAACTTTGCTAATGACCTTCGATCTTTGTCGATTCATCAATGACTTCAGAGACTGCACTTTCGAGTTTCAAGCGGCCTCGGATGCTTTCTCCACCGAGTGGCGGTCGGTCAATTTGCTTCTCCAATTCAGAGTTTCTTACCAGTCTTCTTTTTCTGGGACGAACCAGAGGGACTTCTGGTTCTGATTCAGTGGTTGCATCACTGGTGGGGACTTAGGCATCCTTCTTGGAGGGAGCTGCCTTCATTGACTTGGCAGTTCTCTTCTTTCGTATGCCTGGAGAAGGGATTTGGGGTTCCTTCTCAGCCTCGGCCGCAGTGGGCACGACTTTGCACCGCATGGGCGGGCACACTGACTGCAGGGGCATGTGCATTCTTTGTCTTAGCTGCAGGGGCATCTTTCTTCATGGGAGGAGGGGTAGCAGCTGTGTCCTCGGGTTCAGCTGATTCCCCCTCACTTGTTTTTGCCTTCTTTGTGTGGGCTCTCTTCTGGGCTCCAGAGAGGTTCGCCCTGAACATCCTCTTGTTGACATGGAAGGGTTTCCATGTCGAAGGGGAATACCCAAGAGATCCTCAAAAGGATTCATCTTCCTTAAACGACTTATTCATCACATTCTAGCAGAGTCTGCTATACACGAACTCAGCCCTGTTTACTTTCTTGCCCTGCATGATCGCAGCCACGACGCTCAGCTTAGTCTTAGACAACTGATTAAAGCTTCCAAACATCATGTCTACACATTTGGAGACGACATCCATCAATTTATGATAGTCGTCCTTCAGCAGCTTCTTATCAGCTGTGTGGACCACCTTAGCAGCACACTCCGGTTTGGCTATCTCTTTCCATGCAGCAGCCAAATCAACATCAGCTTCAATAATCTCCTTCATGCCTTCCGACGGTAACAAGCAGTGCTCCACAAGGTCCTTAGCATTTATCATTATGTCCTTGCGGTGGACAGAAGACTTGATTCCTTCGTCCTACACTTTCGCGTTAACATAGAACTGCACTACCTCCTCGAGATAGGTATGCGAGTATTCCAAAGTCAGAAAAGCCTTGAGACCTGACTTTTCTAGCATCTCAACAATCTTCTTAACTTGGGTTTCATCAGAACCCTGCTTCACCAAACCTTCGAAATCCACTGATGATCCTGAGTGGATTTACTTCGATAGCTTGACGAATTCAAACTTAGGTGCCATTTTCAGAGATTTTCACCGATTAAAACTTGATGAACTTGCTTGAGGACACTTAGGGTTTGCGAGAGACAAATGGCTTGCTTTCTTTTTGCATGGAGATGAACAGTTTCCGAATGAGAGAGAGAAAGCTGGAAAAATGTATATATAAGGGTTATGAAAGGACATGTCTTTGGATTTTGAAATTTTGATCGAGATCAATGGTTCAGATTGAGCACGTCAAACCGCATTTAATTCCTCGCATTTAATGCGTCAGCATTTATATCCAATCATACGCTTACTGTGCAGCTTTTTACTGTACCCATCATTATTACGCTGACATCCTCCTTAAAAACATTCCCGTTCATTAAAAAACCACTGTGTTTTTGTCACTTAGCTCATAAATGACTCAGCTCATATCCAAAGTGACTTAACTCTGCTTCTCTCTTCTCATCCAGTGACTCAGCTGTCAGCTAACTCGATACAGTTGACTTTCTGATACGGCTGATTCACTTGGCTGTTGAGTGAAATTTGTTTTTTACTCAATTTCTCATCTTCTATCTCTTCTGATTGAGTCTTCTGAGTGTCAACTCAGCTCAATTAACCCTAGCTCATTCTTGAGCTTTTCAAATCTTGACTCACATAAGGGCTTGGTGAATATGTCAGCTAACTGCTTATCAGTTGAGATATATTCCAAAGTGATGGCTTTATTTTCAACATGATCTCTTATAAAATAATACCTGACATCAATGTGCTTTGTTCTTGAATGCAACACAGGATTCTGAGTGATTGCCATAGCACTTGTGTTATCACACATAATTGGAATCTCTTTTTCTTTAATCTCATAATCTCTCAGTTGTTGTCTCATCTATAAAACTTGGGCACAACAGTTGCCCGCATCTATGTACTCTGCTTCAGCTGTGGATGTGGCTATCGAGTTTTGCTTCTTGATAAACTAGGAAACCAATCTATTTCCAAGTATTTGACATGTACCAGAGGTACTTTTCCTGTCAACTCTGCATCCAGCATAGTCAGAGTCTGAATAAGCAATAAGCTTGAATCCACCTTCCTTTGGATACCATAGGCCAATTTCTCGGCATCCTTTCAGATATCTTAGGATTCTCTTAGCTGCAGTCATGTGGCTCTCTTTTCGTGCATATTGAAATCTTGCACATACACCTACTGCAAAGGTGATGTCTGGCCTACTGGTTGTTATGTAGAGCAATGATCCAATAAGTGCTCTATATCTGGTTTGATCTACAGGCTTGCCATCTGCATCTATATCCATCCTCACTGATGTGTTCATCGGTATTTTCACAGGAGACTTCTATTCCATACCAAATTTCTTCATTATATCTCTGGTGTACTTTGTTTGACTTATGAAGATTCCATCCTTCAATTGCTTAACTTGAAGTCCTAGGAAAAATGTCAGCTCTCCCATCATGCTCATTTCAAATTTGCCTTGCATGTGGTTTGAGAACATATCACACAGCTCTTTATTTGTGGATCCGAAAATGATATTATCCACATATATTTGAGCAAGCAGTATACTCTCTCCATCTTGAATCCTGAAGAGTGTTATGTCCACTTTGCCTTTGGTAAATCAATTGTCAGTTAGAATTTGAGACAATGTATCATACCATGCTCTTGGTGCCTGTTTCAATCCATATAATGTTGTCTTGAGCATGTACACCTTATCTCCAATAGTCTTCTGCTCAAAACCTGGAGGTTGTTCAACATAGACTTCTTCCTCTAGCAGTCCATTGAGAAATGCACTCTTCACATCCATTTGATATACAGTGAAGTTCTTATATGCAGCATAGGCAAGAAACATCCTTACTGCTTCTAATCTTGCAACAGGAGCAAATGTTTCATCAAAATCTATTCCGTGTTCTTGGCAATACCCTTTGGCTACCAATCTTGCTTTGTTTCTTACCAAAGATCCTTCCTCATTCCTCTTGTTTCTGAAGACCCATTTTGTGCCAATAACATTTTGATGGGTTGGTCTCTGCACCAATTCCCATAATTTGTTCCTTTCAAACTGATTTAGCACTTCTTGCATGGCTTGAATCCAACGTGTGCCATCCAATGCTTGAGACACATCTTTGGCTCTATTTGGGAAATAAAACAAGTGGACATTGCCTCATGATGTGCTCTGGATCTGGTTCTTATGCCATCTCTTACATCTCCAATAACTAATTGTGGTGGATGGTCTCTTAGCCATCTCACATCATGTTGGAGCAAGTCAGCTGGGTTTAGCCATCTCGCAGCTAAGTTGTCTTGAACAACTCTCTAATATTCGTTCAGTTGTAGACCTTCCAGTTGTCTTTGAGATTCAGCTATCTCATCTTCATCTTGGTTGATTGCTCTTATTTCAGCTTCAACATAAGGGCTCTTCTGCATAGTTGGTTGATTCATCTTGTCAGCTAACTCTTCAATGTCTTCTCCATTCACATTAGGTTCATCAAAAACCACTTGGATAGACTCTTCTATGACCATAGTCCTCTTGTTCAGCACTCTATAGGCTTTCCTCTTAGCTGAGTATCCCAAAAAGATACCTTCATCAGCTTTAGCATCGAAAGCCTTCAAATTATCTTTGCCATTGTGTGGATGATACATTTACATCCAAATATCTTGAAGTACCCAGCGTTTGCCTTTCACCCTGTCCATATTTCATAGGGAGTCTTGGTCAATTGCCTGTTTATCATGCATCTATTTTGAGTATAGCATGCAGTGTTAATGGCTTCAGCCCAGAATCTCTTAGGCAATCCAGCTTCAACTAACATAGTCCTTGCAGCTTCCTTGAGAGTTAGTGTTCCTTCTTTCAGCTACTCCATTCAGTTGTGGAGTCCTTGCGGCTGATAAGTCATGAGCAATACCATTTTCAACACAATACTGAGTTAGTATCCCATTGACAAACTCAGTTCCTCTATCAGACCTTATCTTTATAAGGGTTTGGCTCTTTTCATTTTGAACTCTTTTCATCAGCTGAGGTAACTTCTGCAAAGTTTCCTTCTTTTTGCACATGGAGATTGTCCATTTATATCTTGAATAATCATCTACCACCACTAAGGTGTATTTCTTTCCACTTATGTTGGCTGGTTCAACAGGACCAAATAGATCCATATGCAACAGATGCAATATCGTTGTTGAAAAAGGACTAGGCTTATCCTTGAATGAAGATTTGATTTGCTTTCCCATCTGGAATGCATCACATACACTTTCCTTCTTGTATACCGAGTCTGGCAATCCTTCCACAAGATGACTCCTTGCAGGCTTGTTGATTGTTTTGAAGTTCAGATGATTCAGTTTCTTGTGCCACAACCAACTTGATTCGGCTGTACTCTTTGCTAATAGACAAGTGCTTGGTGTGGCAGTAGACCAATCTACCACATACATATTCTTCTGTCTTGTTCCTTGCAGCGCTATTTCATTTAATTCAACATCTTTGATCTGGCACACTCCCATATTGAATCCAACATTGTAGCCCTTGTCACAGAGTTGGCTGATGCTTAACAGGTTGAAGTTGAGGCCTTCAACATAAGCAACATATGTGATTTCCAATCCATTCTTCTTGATAGATCATGTGCCTTTAATTTCCCCTGGAGCTTCATTTCCTCCAAATATGACTTTTGCACCTCTAATCTCCTTGACTCTTGACAGGTTTTTCTTGTTTCCTGTCATATGTCTGGAACAACCACTATCTATGTACGAGGTTCCTTGGCACTTAGTTGTTCCTTGAACCTGCAATTAAGAAAATTAGTTATAAGATGATTCAACCAACCTATTGCCAAAGGACTTGACTCTAAGAGATTGCCATCTATCAGTACAATAATCATAGTGCACATTTGCAAATTGCTTGGGGGTTTTAGGTTAATGCAACTGTCTCTTTTGTCTGTATACCTGTGTGTGTGTTTTAGCAATTGCTTTCTTAGGATAGTTGTGATATTTCTCAGTGTAGTGCCTGGGTGCATATTGTGCTGATAATAACTCTTTTCTCTTTGGAATGACCTTTGCCGAGGTTTAGGTCTTTGCCATTTAGGCTTGTATTCCATTGGTCTTTGCTAATATTTTACATTGTACCAAACACCATGGCTTGGATAGTCTACCGTTCCCATCATATGTGTTTCTCTGATGAAACCTCTGGGATTTTTGGCAGCTCTGTTTATTCTTCACAGAGTACTTTCTATTTGGAGTTTACTGAGGAACTCGGCTGGATTTCTTCTCAGCTGTCCTCTCAGCATACTCAACTGGTTGTTTCCTTTTCCCTTGTATCCAAGGCCAGCCAGTTTGGTTGTGATTGTGCTTAGGAGTGAATGTAGGTGTAACATATGGTATTTTGGATTTTTGAGATATTTCATTGTATGAAAATCCTTTTTCCAAAATCGATCTTGGTGTTTAATTGTGCACAAGAGAATTGAATCATATGCATTGTTGACGAGCGTTTTGGTCAACAAGCAAAAATATGTAATGGATTTAACACGTGGAAATATAAACGTGCGTAACGTATATTTATTTTTGGCTAATTCGCTTTTTTGCATAATGCCGAGCCAACTATTGGGGTCGGTCTTTCTTACAATCTTTTTTATCTCCTTTTTTCTCTCTCTTTTTCTTTTCTCGCCTATCACCTTTTTTATACCCCTTCGAATAAGTGGGTTTACAATAGTCATCTTTTCACTAACTATTCATTAATTAGTAAAATAATTAAAGAAAGACACATGTCCCTCTCTAACTGTGCATGTCACTCAAATCTTGCTACTTGTCGACTTCTCTTTATAACTTTCTGACATGTGGCGCTTTAAATATCAATAAAGTGTTAAGTATGGGCAAGTGATTACTTCTATGAATCATCGCGCATGCGTTTCCCGCCAAATTTGGGCTCGGGCTCGCTATCGTGTTGCGGTTGGGCTCGATAATGGGCGAGCCTAGTTCGTGACGTGTTTGTCGCGCACCATTGCCGACGCCACTCGCAGTCGCTTACTCGGATGTGTGTTGGGTGATGACTTGGATTAATTTCTTCCACTCGGCTCTCGGGTATCATCAAAGGCCCCCAAGTTTGATTCCGAGAGAAGAATTTCTAAAGTCGGAGTTAAACTTTAATGCTAATGATGAACATTTAATGGGAAAACGGATTTCTCAAAGGTTTTGTTCTTTCCTGGCATCTGTCGCGTAGTGATTAATGCCTGAACGGCGCGACAATTTGGTTGCCATAATGACATGACACACGTGGCATCTTGTGGTTGGACCAATCTTGCGCAGAACCGAAAAGGTACGCCGCTTCGGTTACGGGCGTGGGGACGAACCCTCCGGTGGACCCATCGAGCCGGAGCGTGATAACGTGGAGCGGGTAAACGAACCCTCCGGTGATTCGAGGCCGGAGAGGCCACAAGGTCCTATGGGTCATCGTAATGGCGATGGCCGGCAGAGGGAGGCCCTCGCCGTGTTGAGCCTCGGTGGACGCCGAGCGATATAAATGATATCCCAAGCATGCTTTGATGATCCGGAGATGGGAGAGCTCCAGCCGAAGGTATCGTATTCCAAATGGTATCCATTTTCGGTACCTGACTGCACCGAGGTCCCCCAGACTACCCGTGGGTTGCGTGGGTATTCATATCGCCACGCGACCTTCTATTCGATCGGTTCCCATTGCCGGTTTTTCTCACGCGGTGGCTTTGCAAGTGGGGTATGCATCCGACCCAAGTGCATCCCATTACGTGGGGCGGGATTATTGGCCTCTTGGTGATGTTCCACCTAGAGAAGTACCTCGCCCTAAGTTCAAAGAAATGAATGAACTTTTCGTCTGTGAGCAACTCCTTCATCAAAAGGTCAGCCGTCCGGATGGTATTATGTACAGATTCGGGTATCCGGATAGTTTAGTAGAAGGTCTTCCTTCATCGTTGAAGGATCGAAAGAAAAATGGCTCACGGGTGAGCAATGTGGCAAGCTCGCGTGGAGGACGGGAAGGAGACTGTCCTTTATCCTCCTTCGATTTTGTTTTTGGTTATAGTAAGTTTATATCCTTTCTCCCTTCTCTACTTTTGCTATTTATCGTTTCTTTTTGTGATTGACTTTTGTCTTTTTACCTTTATAGAGAACCGCGCATCAAAAGGGCCTTTGTCGGCCACCTTCATCCGCAGCCGGAAAATATCCAAGCCGAGGTGCCGAGAGATAGCGAGCGGGTGAGAGATCGCCACTAAGGCCAATTTGGCCGCGGTTGGCTTGAGGCCTGCTCTGCTCGCCGACCCCGAGACCGAGGGAGTGGCTCGGGATGAGGCGGCTGAGCAGGAGGTGGAGGTTGAGAGAGAGCCTCAGCAGGATCCTCTTGGTAATGAACAAGTACGGACCCATTCTCCAGGGGAGCAGCCGGCGAGAACAGAGCGAGCTACGCCGTCCCCTGCGACGGCTAGCCCTATGGGCAGATCATCTGCGCCCGTAGGACAGACAGACTCCAGAGCCGCCGAGTGCGGCTGCCGTCCGAGGTAAACATTTGTGTTTTTCACATTTTCCTTTTGAAATGCCTTTTTGTTTTCTTTTGATCTTCTAACGATGATTGCTTTGTGCAGGGCGTGGCTTGGATTTGCGTGCACATCTTCGCAAAGATGAGGAACACGGCCGCGTGGCGAACTCGGGGCGTGCCGATCAACTCGGATGTGGAGGCGGCTCGGAGAGAAGATATCCGGCGATAAACGCCCCTGGCGATGGAGTGCCGGGGCGGTGCAGCCTCTCTTTCAAAGGAGAAGAGGAGGAATTGTGATAGAGGAGCCTCGATCGGATCAAGGGGTTGGTCGAATCGGTACCGAACATCCCGAATGTTTCCCCGAGGAAGAGGAGGTCCGCGAACTTTCTCGGATGACCTCGGCGAGGAAGGTCACTTCATCCCTCCAAGTCAAGTGAGGGATGAATATTGCGAGAGAATGATTGACTACGCCCTCGATGGTTTGTGGAATTCGTTCGATGTGCCACGCCGACAGAGGAGCAAACGAGAGTCTTACCGGAGGCGTGTCGGGCCGCGATGAGTGTCCTACTCGTGCCGGACAAAAGGCATCAAGCAATTACCTGGTCGCTCGAGACTCGGCTTTGAGAACAAATTCGAGATGCCATGGCAATGTCGGGCGGATGATTGGGCTCTTATGGCATGCGATTGGGGAACTCGCGAGCTAGAGAAAAATATGTCGACCGGAAAGGCGGCACGGGGATCTCGCAGAGGCCTATGCTACCCTCCAAGGGGGTACAAGAATCGTTCAAGACTCAAGCGGATGAGGCTACGGCTCGGGCCAACTCGAGAGAGAAACCGCCGCGAGGGCCGAGGCGAGCGAGATCGGGCCTGCAGGGTCAAGAAGAGCTCGGGCTAAGGTCGCGAGCCGGAACGTGTTGCCACCGCCCCGGTCCGAGGAAATGGAGAGGCGCTGGCCGATGTGCGCAGGAGGTGAAGAAACTGCCCGTCGGCAAACTGAGGAAGTTCGTAGAGAGGCCGTTGAAGCTTACAAAGACTCCGAGGAGTATGCATTCATGTTAACCTGCGGCCACGCGACCAGCCTCCGAGAAATTCTTGATTTAGTTAAGGGCGGGCGTACTGTTGCTCAGCTTGAGGAAGATCTAGCCCTCCTGGAGGCTGATCTCGATACCCTTCGGCCGAACTTTGCCGAGGCTCCTAATGCGCAGGGCTCTCCTCCTCCGGACGTGGAAGAAGTCGCCTCTAGCGGTGCCATCGAAATTCCGCCCCCTGCTCAGTCTTGATGCTTTCATATGTACCCATAGGTAGGTAATTTGGCTTCGTGCCTCAAGATGTAATGGGCTCCGGCCTCCCTTATGTAAATACTTTTGAAGTAGAAATGAATTGTTATTTTCCTCACCTGTGTATGTGTTTCAAGCTTTTTGTAGATGCTCGGCTCTTTTCCTTTTTGTAAGATTGTTGCCTGTCTTCTTTTTCCTTTTATATTCCCAAGTACACGCTCGGTTCCCGGTCTTCTGAATAAGGGACTTTACTTACTTTAATTGATTCTCGTACTAGGTATATGAACCTGCTCTTTATTTTGTTTTTTGGTACTTGGTGTATAAACCAAGTTTTCATTTTGCGCCTGGTGTGTACATCGAATCTTTGATTTGCGTTTGGTGCGTAACCAAGTCTTGGTATTATGTTCGGTGCGTAACCGAGTCTTTATTGCGCTCGGTGCGTAACCGAGTCTTTATTTAGTGCTCGGTGCGTAACCGAGTCTTGTTATTGTGCTCGGTGCATAACCGAGTCTTGTTATTGTGCTCGGTGCGTAACCAAGTCTTTATTTTGTGCTTGGTACGTGGCCAAGTCTTTATTTTGTGCTCGGTGCGTAACCAAGTCTTGATTTTGTGCTTGGTGCGTAACCAAGTCTTGATTCTGTGCTTAGTGCGTAACCAAGTCTTGATTTTGTGCTCGGTGCGTAACCAAGTCTTGATTTTGTGCTCGGTGCGTAACCAAGTCTTGGTATTGTGCTCGGTGCTTAACCGAGTCTTTATTTTGTAAGGATAGCCGAGGTGAGTAAAAACTTCATTTCCCTTTAGAGAGCTCACGAAATATCAGATGAAAGAATAATTCCAAGGAATCCTATCTGGATCACATACCGAAATCTTTATTGATAATACCATTTCGGTATGCTACATTCCATGGATGCATAAATTTTCTCCACTCAAATATTCCACCGTACGCCCGCCAGATAAGACGTGGGTCGACCCCGAAATGGGCCCTCCTCAGGTTGGCTTCAATGGGTTGGGTTGAACGCCCGTTATCTTTTTCAACACAAGATCGCCGACCAAATCTTCTTTCCTTTACTTTCAATTGTAGTACCTTTCGCTCCTTTGTTTATACATCGCATTTTCATCTCAAGATCGCACTTTTTTTTTTCGAGCGGTCTAGCTCGGCTCGAGCGGCCTCATTACGATCTTGAAAAATTTGCAATTACAAGGTAGGGGCTCCAATCTCAACAGAATCACCGCTTGACTCCATAAGCTAAAGAAAAGGTGTTTCTCCTGTGGCCACTCGATGTGTCGCTCTCAGATGACCATAGTACCCCAGGTAGTTCCTCCCGCCAATTACCTTTAGATTCCTCCAATCTCGCCTTCAAGGTATACTTGAGTATATTGTTAACGGCCTCAACTTATCCGTTCGACTGGGGTGGTATGGAGTTGAGAAATAGTTTTTTATGCGGAAACCTTCACAAAAATTTGAAACCTTCGGTTATCGAATCAACTTTTCATTGTCTCAGTAACAATCGAATGTGGTATCCCGAATCTACTGATAATGGATTTCCATACAAAGCTCACAATCTTTTCTTCATCTATTTTTGCCAGAGGCTCCGCCTCGGCCCATTTTGTGAAATAATCCACCGCCACAATGGCATACTTGACGCCCCCTTTGCCAGTGCTCGGGGCGGTTACTTGCCATGGCTTCTTCCGCACAAATATGGCGTTCCGCGCAGACCAGAAATTCTTGGTACGAGGTCACCCCCGATTCGTGGATGGAGTAATTAAACCAAGTCTCGGGGGCTAGTCCAGCCATGGCTGCGATCAAAATGGCGTCATCCGACACTGGTTCCATATCTCGAACTTGTTTATTGAACCGAGAAATATAACTTTTCAGGGGCTCGTCCTTCCCTTGTTTTATGTTTACGAGGGAGTCCTTAGGTGCGGCTCGGACTTTGGACGTTAAGAAATGCATCGTAAAGGCGGAGGCCAGATCCCCCCATGCCTGAATGGATCCCTGTGGTAGGGTCCTAAACCAACGGTGGGCTCGGTCGCCCAAAGTCAGAGGGAAGGCCCTGCAGAGGATGGCATCACTTGGATTGTATAGTTCCATCCATGCTAAGTACTTGTGAACGTGAGTGGTCGGCCGGGTTTCCCATTGTAGAGACCGACACTGGGGATTTTCAACTTTGGCGGTAATGGGGTCGCCAGAATTCGGGAAAATGGCGACGAACAATGGTTGTTCATTACTTAGGGGGTCTTCGAGACTGTTCGCCATCCGGACGCCTTCCAATTTGTTTAGACGACGACGCAGTAATCGTATTTCTACATCCTTCTCGCCATAAGCTAGGGCCTTGGACCTGATTGACCCTGAGCTGCTCCCGCTCATCCGAAACCCTGAGTCGGGAACTTATCGATCGAGTGGCGAAAAGGATCAACCCCCGATCGTCCGGCGAACACTGAGTGGGATGACGATGTCGCGTTAGCTCCGTAATGACTCGCTATACGACTTTGCTCCTCCTCATCTTCTCGCCGCTTTACGTCACGACGGACATGTTGTTCGTTACTCCGAATCGGGCTGCTTGGGCTTCGTGATGAGGAAGCCCGAATTTGAGGATTAATGTTAACATTTAGTTGTGGGTTGGGTGGGTTAGTATTTGCAAGGAATGGAGGAGGTGCTTGAGAGTTTGTGGTAGCGAGAGTTTGTGATATAAGTTGGTTCATTTCTTTGTACAAAAGTTGGGTTGGCAATTAGGCTGAGCAAAAGGAAATAAAGTAGTGCTCCCCGCTTACATTTGGAGCATATTTTGGCCATTCGTAGTCTGGCCAGGTTGGTTGTTCAAATGTTGCTCTTCAGTCAAATGGGCATTTCTCGACAGTTGACTCATTTTTGTCTATTATAAAAAGGTTAAGCGTTAAACTTTACCTGGTTTTTATTTCACTTGCTTTTGACTGGAACTCGGACTGGACCAATACGGGCCCTCCTTCTAGCGCCAATTTGTTGACGAGCGTTTTGGTCAACAAGCAAAAATATGTAATGGATTTAACACGTGGAAATATAAACGTGCGTAATGTATATTTATTTTTGGCTAATTCTGCCTTTTTTGCATAATGCCGAGCCGAACTATTGGGGTCGGTCTTTCTTACAATCTTTTTTTATCTCCTTTTTTCTCTCTCTTTTTCTTTCTGCCTATCAGCCTTTTTATACCCCTTCGAATAAGTGGGTTTACAATAGTCATCTTTTCACTAACTATTCATTAATTAGTAAAATAATTAAAGAAAGACACATGTCCCTCTCTAACTGTGCATGTCAGTCAAATCTTGCCACTTGTCGACTTCTCTTTATAACTTTCTCGACATGTGGCGTTTCGATATCAATAAAGTGTTAAGTATGGGCAAGTGATTACTTCTATGAATACATCGCGCATGCGTTTCATTGAATAATTTGGGCTCGGGGCTCGGCTATCGTGTTGCGGTTGGGCTTGGTAATGGGCGAGCCTAGTTCGTGACGTGTTTGTCGCGCACCATTGCTGACGTCACTCGCAGGTCGCTTACTCGGATGTGTGTTGGACTGATGACTTGGATTAATTTCTTCCAGCTCGGCTCGGGTATCATCATGCATGTCTTATCTCCACATTCTTTTTGACTCATGATAAGGTCATCCAATGATTTGGATGCCTTTGTAAATGAGGCATTCACATTTTTAAGATCATTTTCTCTATTTTCTACAGCAGCTATCTCTGCTTATAGTTTAGCATTCTCAGCCTTTAGCTATTTGTTCTCATCAGCTATGTGATTTAGGGTACTCAGCTCCTTAGACAGCTGTGAGTTATGGCTTTTGAGCTGGTTGTTTTCCTCATTTAGAAGTGTGTGTGAGGATTTGATGTGCTCAAAGTCTTTCATAATTTTGCCTAATGAATCATAAAGATCAGTGGGCGATGAAGTGTGTGTATCACAATTACTATCACCTGAATCTGAATGAGATGATTTAGAGTGTGCCTCATCTTCTTGATCTGGTTGATCTTGTTTTTTAGCTATAAGACAGATCATGTCTTCTTCTTCAGAATCACTTGAGTAGTTAGCATCACTACGCTCTGAGTCTTCTGCTTCTTTAGACTTAGCTGTCTCAGCAGTCTCAGCAGCCAACATGACTTTCTGCTTTTCCTGTCTTCTTTCTCTCAAGACTTTTCTTTCTTCTTCATTCTGTATTTATTGGTCGTGGATAGGAAGTCAATCGTAAAATGTCCTGGTTGTCTGCAGTTCCAACACAGGTTCTCAGCTCTTTGATCAGCTCTTTCTATCCTTAGGTTATCAGCTCTCTGATATTCAACCCTTTGATGATCAACTCTCTTGGGTAGTCTATCTTCCCTTGACTTAGAGGGAGCTGAATGTCTCCTGGAGGTTTCACCCTTGCTTCTTTTATAGTTCTTATTGAGGAACTTGTTGAATCTTTTAACCATTAGGGCAATTTCCTCCTGGTCTATGGCTTCCTTTGGTTCAGCTCTCTTTCCATCCTTGACTATCAGTGCAGTTGTCTTAGGTACAACTGTCTCCTCTTGATCTTTTCTTCTCGGCTCAAATTCATAGGCTTTGAGGTCCGAGAATAGCTCATGATTGGATGTTTTTGAGAGGTCCATAGAATGTCTTAGAGCCATAGTCTTCATTTCCCATTCAGTTGGGAGGCTGCTCAAGATCTTCATACACATCTCCTTTTGTGTGTATTCCTTTTCAAGAGCTGAAAGCTCATTTGTGATCTCAGTGAATCTTGCATCCAGCTGATCCATAGATTCTCCTGCAAACATTTTGAAATTTTCAAATTTTTGAACAGCAACAGATACTTTATTTTCTTTAATTTGCTCTGATCCTTCACAAATTAAAGTTAGTTTATCCCAGATTTCTTTTATTGTTTTGCAGGATTTGACTTTATTGAACATTGCTTTGTCCAAAGTCTTGTAGAGTATGTCCTTGGCCACATTGTCCAAGTTTTATCTCTTTCTATCGTCATTTGTCCACTCAGTCCTTGGTTTTTCAACCAGGGTTGGTTTTCTTCAGTAGTAGTTTCTTCTCCTTCAGCTGCAGGTGCTCTTCTTACAGCCGTGTTCACTTTCAGTATTTACTGAGCCCATCCTCTATTATGAACCACATTTCATCATGCAGAGCAGATAGATGAGCCTGCGTATGAATTTCCAGTCATCAAATTCTTCAACAGTGAACATAGGAATATGTGTCAAATTTGCTTCCATGATAATAATTTTGCTAAAAATGAAAGATTTTGAAAATACAAGTGTTTGAAACTCTTTATGAAAAGATAGAGATCTAGTTTAGTAACAAGTGCGGATGGCTCAATGAACCAACTACTCTGATACCACTTGTAGGTCCCTAGGGTGTGAGTAAGGTTTAGAAGGGGGGGTTGAATAAACCTTACCAACTTTTCGATTTTAGTCCTTTTAAAATATTACAGAGTTAACACACACAGTTGAGTCCTTGAGGGACAGCTAAGTTGGTTATTCAGCAGAGTTAGCCACTCAACAGACTCGATAGAGCTGTTGATAGAATAACTCCGTTGCTTAACCTGAACCTTAACTTGGCTCTGTTGGTTTTATCAGCGGATGACTTAACACTCTTTGATTTGTTTTAAACTTATTTTAACACTTGATTTTAGCTCTTGGTTATTAATCAATTGGATAGCAAATAAGTTTATCAGCAGATATAATGTAAATATGTAGAAATGTAAATGTGCTGAAAAATAAATGACACTGATGATTTTTATAGAGGTTCGAAGATGGGGTAATTCTTCTAATCCTCTCTTCTCCAACTCTTGGAGGAATCCACTATGTTAAAGATCTGTTTACAAAGTGGTCAACAGTCTAGAGATAACCTTGGTCACACAGCTGGTTTCTCGTCCGACTCAGCTTCTTCACAGGGCAGTTGCCTTGCTACTTCAGCTCACTTTCTCAAGCTCTTAGATTTGATCACGAAGCCCTCCAATAACTTGATACTGGTTCGACCTTGAATATTCCTACGATTCTCCTTGGAAAGTAGACCCCTTTTAATTCTTCAAAAGTTTCCTCTTCAATAGGTTTGAAGTTGTCTTTCCTTCACAGTTTGTGTTGGATCAATTTCCTTCGAGTTTCAGGCTTGAAGATTTGCTTTAATATTCTAGAGAATGTTTGCAGGTTTATAGCTTGAATATTGCTTTCTTGTTCGTGGTTCAGGTAACCTTTTCTCAATGAATTTCCTCAGCCTTTATAGTGAACTTTCGAAAATTTGCCCGTTAAAGAGATAGGCTGATTTCAAAAGTCACTTGTGTTCGTTGGCCTGTCTCTTCTTGGTCCTCAATCTTGAGATGTAGACCTTTCCTCGTATTAAATGAATTTGCAGCTTTTCAGGTTCTGACACGAGGTGCAGTGCTTCCCATTGGTTTATTCCTTTTGCACGCTTCTGGGATGAGCACTTTAAGACATGGCAGCATGGAAGTATTACTTATTTAAGTAATGTTCCCGACTTCTGTGCATCAGATTCATTTCAGTTAACTCCTTTTGGCTGCTGCCCTTTTCCCCAGGTGACTTGAGTCTGCTCCAATCATTGGATGACTCATCTGTCACTTCAACTTGAGACTTGGCTTCTTAAGTTAACTTTGCATGACTCTTCATACAATTGTTCCTCAGCTGATACATCTTCAGTCGAGTTCTTGATCTTCTATCTTGGCCATACTCAGCTGTTCCACAGCGGAGTCTTCACTTTAGTCTTCAGTTGACTTCTTGTATTTCCAGGCATAGCTAACTTGACTCAGCTTTTCCAGCCCTATCTATTACAATGTAAATTACAAGGAAAATGGGGTGCCAACTTTCTAGTTTAAGTTTTACATGGCGTTCATCAAAATCCATAAAATAAATTTCCCAATACCATGGTTAGAAAAGCCTTGAGACCTGACTTTTCTAGCATCTCAGCGATCTTCTTAACTAGGGTTTCATCAGAACCCTGTTTCACCATTCCTTTGAAGTCCACTGATGAGCCAGTGTGGATCTGCTTCGAGAGGTTTGCAAAGTCGTGCTTTTGTGCCATTTTTAGAGAGTTTTACCGAATGAAAAATGAAGAACTTGCTTGTAGATTTTAGGGTTTCAGAGAGAAATTGCCTTAGCTTGGAAGATGTACAGTACGCGTAAGGTGAGAGAAATGAAAAGCTTCCATATATAAGGGACGTGAAGGGACACATTTTCGGATTTGATGTTGATTAAGATCAACGGCTGAGATTAACAATGCAAAAATGCATTAACTTCATCGCATTTAATGCGGTAGCATTTATATCCAATCATATGGGTTCCTGTGCAGCCTTTGACTGTACCCGTCATTATTACGCTGACGTCATCCATCAATACATTCTCGCTTATTTAAAATGACTGTGTTGTTGTCACATAGTTCATAAATGACTCAGCTTATGTCAAATATGACTTAACTCTACTTTTTTCTTTTTATTAAGTAACTCAACTGTCAGCTAACTTGATGCAGCTGACTTTCCGACATGGCTGCGTCACTTGGTTGATTTGTGAAACTTTCTCTTTTCTCATTTTCTCATCGATTATCTCTGCTGATTGAGTCTTCTGAGTGTTAACTCAGTTCAATTAACCCTAACTCATTCTTAAGCTCTTCAAATCTTCATTCACATAGGGGTTTAGTGAATATGCCAGCTAACTGCTTATCAGTTGAGATATATTCGAAAGTGATGTCTTTCTTTTCAACATGATCTCTTATAAAATGATATCGGACATCAATGTGCTTTGTTCTTGAATGCAACACAGGATTCTGAGTGATTGCAATAGCACTTGTGTTATCACACATAATTGGAATCACTTTTTCTTCAATCTCATAGTCTCTCAGTTGTTGTCTCATCCATAAGACTTGGACACAACAGTACTGCCCTTGACTATGTACTGTACTCTGCTTCAGCTGTGGATGTGGCTATCGAATTTTGCTTCTTGCTAAACAAGGAAACCAATCTATTTCCAAGCATTTGACCTGTACCTGAAGTATTCTTCCTGTCAACTCTACATCCAGCATAGTCTGAGTCTGAGTAACCAATAAGCTTGAATCCACCTTCCTTTGGACACCATAAGCCAACTTCCTGGCATCCCTTCAAATACCTTAGGATTCTCTTTGCTGCAGTCAAGTGGCTCTCCTTTGGTGCAGATTGAAATCTTGCACATACACCTACTGCAAAAGTGATGTTTGGCATGCTGGCTGTTAAATAAAGCAATGATCCAATGAGTGCTCTATATTTGGTCTGATCTACAGCCTTGCCATCTGCATCCATATCAATCTTGACTGATGTGTTCATTGGTATTTTCACAGAAGACTTATCTTCCATACCAAATTTCTTCATTAAATCTCTAGTGTATTTTGTTTGACTTATGAAGGTTCCATCTTTCAATTGCTTGACTTGAAGTCCTAGGAAGAAAGTCAACTCTCTAATCATGCTCATCTCAAATTTACTTTCATGAGGTTTGAGAATTTATCACACAGCTCTTTATTTGTGGATCCAAAAATGATATCATCCACATATATTTGAACAAGCAGTATACTCTATCCATCTTGAATTCTGAAGAGTGTTCTGTCCACTTTGCCTTTGGTGAATCCATTGTCTGATAGAAATTGAGACAATGTATCATACCATGCTCTTGGTGCCTGTTTCAATCCATATAATGCTTTCTTGAGCTTATATACCTTATCTCCAATAGTCTTGTGCTCAAAACCTGGAGGTTGTTCTACATAGACTTCTTCCTATAGCAGTCCATTTAGAAATGCACTCTTCACATCCATTTGATACACAGTGAAGTACTTATATGCAGCATAGGCAAGAAACATCCTTACTGCTTCTAATCTTGCAACAGGAGCAAATGTTTCATCAAAATCTATTCCTTGTTCTTGGCAATACCCTTTGGCTACCAATCTTGCTTTGTTTCTTACCAAAGATCCTTCCTCATTCCTCTTGTTTCTGAAGACCCATTTTGTGCCAATAACATTTTGATGGGTTGGTCTCTGCACCAATTCCCATAATTTGTTCCTTTCAAACTGATTTAGCACTTCTTGCATGGCTTGAATCCAATGTGTGCCATCCAATGCTTGAGACACATCTTTGGCTCTATTTGGGAAATAAAACAAGTGGACATTGCTTCATGATGTGCTCTGGATCCGGTTCTTATGCCATCTCTTACATCTCCAATAACTAACTCTGGTGGATGGTCTCTTAGCCATCTCACATCAGGTTGTAGCAAGTCAGCTGGGTTTAGCCGTCTCGAAGCTAAGTTGTCTTGAACATCTCTCTCATATTCGTTCAGCTGTAGACTTTCCAGCTGTCTTTGAGATTCAGCTATCTCATCTTCATCTTGGTTGATAGCTCTTATTTCAGCTTCAACATAAGGATTCTTCTGCATAGTTGGCTGATTCATCTTGTCAGCTAACTCTTCAATGTCTTCTCCATTCACATTAGGTTCATCAAAAACCACATGGAAAGACTCTTCTGTGATCATAGTCCTCTTGTTCAGCACTCTATAGGCTTTTCCTCTCAACTTTAGCATCGAAAGCCTCCAAATTATCTTTGCCATTGTTGTGGATGAAGCATTTACATCCAAATATCCTGAAGTACCCAACATTTGGCTTTCTCCCTGTCCAGATTTCATAGGGGGTCTTGGTTAATTGCTTGTTAATCATGCATCTATTTTGAGTATATCATATTGTGTTAATGGCTTCAGCCCAAAATCTCTTAGGCAATCCAGATTCAACTAACATAGTCCTTGAAGCTTCCTTGAAAGTTCTGTTCCTTCTTTCAGCTACTCCATTCAGCTGTGGAGTCCTTGCTGCTGATAACTCATGAGCAATACCATTTTCAACACAATATTGAGTTATTATCCCATTGACAAACTCAGTTCCTCTATCAGACCTTATCTTTATAATGGTTTGGCTCTTTTCATTTTGAACTCTTTTCATCAGTTGATGTAACTTCTGCAATGTTTCCTTCTTTTTGCACATGAAGATTGTCCATTTGTATCTTTAATAATCATCTACCACCACTAAGGTGTATTTCTTTCCACTTATGTTGGCTGGTTCAACAGGACCAAATAGATCCATATGCAACAGATGTAAAATCGTTGCTGAAGAAGGACTAGGTTTATCCTTGAATGAAGATTTGATTTGCTTTCCCATCTGGCATGCATCACATACACTTTCCTTCTTGTATACTGAGTCTGGAAATCCTTCCACAAGATGACTCCTTGCAAGCTTGTTGATTGTCTTGAAGTTCAGATGATTCAGTTTCTTATGCCACAACCAACTTGATTCGGATGTACTCTTTGCTAATAGACAAGTGCTTGGTGTGGCAGTAGACCAATCTACCATATACATATTCTTCTGTCTTGTTCCTTGCAGCACCATTTCATTTAATTCAGCATCTTTGATCTGGGACACTCCCATATTGAATCCAACATTGTAGCCCTTTGTCACAGAGTTGGTTGATGCTTAACAGGTTGAAGTTGAGGCCTTCAACATAAGCAACATCTGTGATTTCCAATCCAATCTTCTTGATAGATCATGTGCCTTTGATTTCCTTTGGAGCTTCATTTCCTCCAAATATGACTTTTGCACCTCTAATCTCCTTGAATCTTGACAGGTTTTTCTTCTTTCCTATCATATGTCTGGAACAACCACTATCCATGTACCAAGTTCCTTGGCACTCAGCTGTTCCTTGAACCTGCAATCAAGGAAATTAGTTTTTAGGTACCCATACTTACCTAGGTCATGAGGGGTTAGTGCTATAAGATGATCCAACCAACCTATTGCCAAAGCACTTGACTCTAAGAGGTTGCCATCTATCAGTGTCATAATCATAGTGCACATTTAGAAGTGTGTGTGAGGATTTAATGTGCTCAAAGTCTTTCATCATTTTGCCTAATGAATCATAAAGTTCAGTGAGTGATGAAGTGTGTGTATCACAATCACTATCACTTGATTCTGAATGGACGAGTTAGAGTGTACCTCATCTTCTTGGTCTGGTTGATCTTGTTCTTTAGCTATAAGACAGACCGTGGCTTCTTCTTCAGAATCACTTGAGTAGTCAGCTTCACTACTTTCTGAGTTTGCTGCTTCTTTAGACTTAGTTGTCTCAACAGTCTCAGCAGCCAACATGGCTTTATTCTTTTCTTGTCTTCTTTCTCTGAAGACTTTTCTTTCTTCTTCATTCCTATATTTGTTGACTGGTGGATAGGAACAATCAATCGCAAAATGTCCCGTTGTTCATGCGGTTCCAACACGAGTTCTCGGCTATTTGATCAACTCTTTCTGTCATTGGGTTATCAGTTCTCTGATATTCCACCCTTTGATGCTCAGCTCTCTTGGGCGGCCTATCTTCCCTTGACTTAGATGGAGCTGAATGTCTCCTGGAGGTTTCACCCTTGTTTCTTTTATAGTTCTTATTGAAGAACTTGTTGAATCTTTTAACCATTAGGGAAATCTCCTCCTGGTCTATGGTTTCCTTTGGTTCAGCTCTCTTTCCATCATTGACTATCATTGCAACTATCTTGGGTACAGCTGTCTCCCTTGGGTCTTTTCTTCTCAGCTCAAACTCATAGGCTTTGAGGTCTGAGAATAGCTCACGGTTGGATGTTCTTGAGAGGTCCATTGAATGTCTCAGAGCCATAGTCTTTATTTCCCATTCAGCTGGGAGGCTCCTTAAGATCTTCATACGCATTTCCTTCTGTTTGTATTCCTTTCTAAGAGTTGAAAGCTCAGTTGTGATTTCAGTGAATCTTGCATCCAGCTGATCCATAGATTCTCCTGCAAACATTTTGAAATTTTCAAATGTCTTAACAGCAACAAATAATTTATTTTCTTTAATTATCTCTGATCCTTCATAAATTGAAGTCAGCTTATTCAAGATTTCTTTTGATGTTTTGCAAGATTTGACTTTTTTGAACATTGCTTTC
This sequence comes from Rehmannia glutinosa, assembly GCA_016081115.2. Taxonomy (NCBI): domain Eukaryota; kingdom Viridiplantae; phylum Streptophyta; class Magnoliopsida; order Lamiales; family Orobanchaceae; genus Rehmannia; species Rehmannia glutinosa. The sequence goes on from CM071934.1 coordinate 76,849,700, forward strand.
TCCAAAGTCTTGTAGAGTATGTCCTTGGCCACTTTGTCCAAGTTGTATATTTCCTGTCATCATTTGTCCACTCAGTCCTTGGTTTTTCAACCATGGCTGGTCTTTCTTCAAATGGCGACTTTTCTTCTCCTACTTGCACGCCTCTTCTTACCGTGTTTACTTTCAATATTTACAGCTGGGCCATCCTCTATCACAAGCCACATTTCATCATGTAGAGCGAGATAGATGAGCACAATACGAATTTTCCAATCATCAAATTCTTCAACAGTGAACATGGTAATGCGTGTCAAATTTGCTTCCATGATATTAACTTTGCTAAAAATGAAAGATTTTTGAAAATGCAAGTGTTTGAAACCTTTTGAAAAGATAAAGATCTAGTTCAGTAACCAGTGCGGAAGGCTCAATGAAACAACCACTCTGATACCACTTGTAGGTCCCAAGGGGTGTGAGTAAGGTTTAGAAGGGGGATTGAATAAACTTTACCAACTTTTCGATTTTAGTACTTTTAAGAATATTACAGAGTTAACTCAAACAGATGTGTCCTTGAGGGACAACTAAGTTGGTTATTCAGCAGAGTTAGCCACTCAACCGACTCGATAGAGCTGTTGAAAGAATAACTCAGTTGTTTAACCTGAACTTTAACTTGGTTGTGTTGGTTTTATCAGGAAAGACTTTAACACCCTTTGAATTATTTTAAACTTATTTTAACACTTGATTTTAGCACTTGGTTATTAATCAGTTGGATAGCAAATATATGTTTATCAGCAGATATAATGCAAGTATGCAGAAATGTAAATGTGCTGAAAAATAAATGACACAGTTGATTTTTATAGAGGTTCGAAGATGGGGTAATTCTTCTAATCCTCTCTTCTCCAAATCCTGGAGGAATACACTATGTAAAAGATCTATTTACAAAGTGGTCAACAGTCTAGAGACGGCCTTGGCCACACAGTTGGCTTCTCTTCCGACTCAGCTTCTTCACAGGACAGCTACCTTGCTACTTCAGCTCACTTTTTCAAGCTCTTGGATTTGATCATGAAGACCTCCAATAACTTGATACTGGTTCGACCTTGAACCTTCCTACAATCCTCTTTGGAAAGTAGACCCCTTTTGATTCTTCAAAAGTTTCCTCTTGAACAGATTTGAAGTTGTCTTTCCTTCACAGCTTGTGTTGGATCGATTTCATTCGAGTTTCAGGTTTGAGGATTTGCTTGAATATACTTGAGAATATTGCAGGTTAATAACTTGAATATTGCTTGCTTGTTCGTGGTTCAGGTAACCTTTTCTCAATGAATTTCCTCATCCTTTTATAGTGAACTTTTGAAATTTTGCCCGCTGAAGAGATAGTCTGATTTCAAAAGTCACTTGTGCTCATTGGCTTGTCTTTTCCTGGTCCTCAACCTTGGGATGTAGACCCTTCCTCATATTAAATGAATTTGCAGTTTTTCAGGTTCTTACACGAGTTGCAGTGCTTCCAATTGGTTTATTCCTTTTGCACGCTTCTGGGATGAGCACTTTAAGACCTGACAGCATGGTGGTATTACTATATTAGGTAAAGTTCTTAACTTCTGTGCAACGGATTTATCTCAATTAACTCCTCTTGGCTGCTGCCTTTGTCCCAGGTGACTTGAGTCTGCTCCAATCATTGGATGACTTATCTGTCACTTCAACTTGAGACTTGGCTTCTTGAGTTGACTTGATTGACTCTTCACACAGCTAGTTCACACCTGATACACCTTCAGTCGTGTTCTTGACTTCTCTTCTTAGCCATACTCAGTTATCTCGCAGCGGAGTCTTCACTTCAGTCTCAGTTGACTTCTTGTATTTCCAGGCGTAGCTTACTTGACTCAGCTTTTCCAGCCCTATCTATTACAATGTAAATTACAAGGAAAATGGGGTGCCAACTTTCTAGTTTAAGTTTTACAGGGAATCCATCAAAATCTATAAAATAAATTTCCCAACACCTGCTCGTCCCCTTCATCATCTGTAATGGAACTTTTTCAGCGATTCTGGGTGTTGATGGCGACACGGGTAGCAGACGGCAAACATGTAGGTGGGTAGATAGACTGGACGTCGACAGTGAGCCGTGAACTATTTCTCTTTCTACAGATTGAGAGGAAAGGGTGTGGGCTGTAAATGGGCTCAATGTTTTGGATTCCCTTTTAATTTTGGTAAAACTTGATTTGGACTGGTGGGCCGCTCGGTTGGATGGTCAGTGAGGTGAATGTCGCGGCGGTGGAGAAGTAGACAGAGATTCGGATGCTGGAATAGTTGATGGCTAATGGCGGTGTGGTTCAGCCGACGAGAAACGTTGGTATGGAGAAGAAGGTTATTTTTGAGTTTTCCTATAATAGGAAAACTAATTTTGGGGAAAAATTTATTTTGGCCTAGATTTAGTTTTATTTCGGCAAAATTGATATAAAAATTTGGATCCTTTTGGGTCTGATTCTATTGGGTCTGACCTAGTTTGGCTTGAATTATAATTATAGGCTCAGTTTTAATAATCCAAATTTAAGTTAGATATTGGGCCTAATATTACATTAGGTTCTAAAATAAATACAAAGGTTGAATTTTTGCGCCCAAAATTCAAATAAAGGAAATTTTGGATTATAAATTTGAGCGCAAGGCGTTGGATCATTAGGAGGTTGATTAATGCAACCCATAAAGATTGGATTAATCTAGAAATTAATTCAAATCTAATCCATAAAGAATTTGATCTAAATTCGGTGAAAACCCTAAGAAATTTTGAGAGTTTGATTTGAGAGTCTATTTGGTTTTCCAGGCTTTATATCAAAATAAAGAAAGTCTGAGCTTAATTAAATTGAGCTCAAATCTATATTGTTTATTTTGGGCTTAAAATTTTGGATATTGAACTTGATTTGGATTCAATTCATATCTAGTTAGATTTATGACCCAATTTAGTTATTTGGGTTATTAAATTTAAAGAAAGTTTAATTTAAAGTCTTGGTTGGTTTCTTTGGACTTTAGATTCAAATAAGGTTAATTTTGAAATCAAGTTCATATAAAATTGAATTTAAGCTTAATCTAGCACTTTGGGTTTTAAGTTCAAATAAGGATGGATTCTAGTCTTATGGTTAGAATTTATTTTACTGGGTCATAAAGTTGGGATGAATTTATTCATACCCGTAAGGATTGAATTAGACTAATTAATATATTAGCTAGGAGAGGTCTTTTGTATTTTCAAGTATGTACGCATCCGGATATAGCGTGCATAGTAGAGTTATTAGACAAATATTAACCTTATAATGGATCATTTGTAAAGCAGTCAATAAAGGGGTTGAAAAGTTAGAGAGAATAAAGGTTTATATGCTCACTTATCGAAAATTAGATCTTCAGAAGATCATTTTGTATTTCTGATTTCGATTTTGATTGATGCCAATAAAATAAAGAGATCCAGTTTGGGCGATACTTAATTGTCTTTTTGGGATGAGCTATTTTGGGAAAGTGCCAAGCAGACACTTATAGCTCATTCGACATGACAACTAAGTTTTAGCATGTTAAGAGGCATCTTATCAATGGATATGGTAGATATTGTCACTAGGCTGCATGTTAATACTGTTATTGACATACCATAAGGATAATGTGACAATAATTTGATTTTACCATATTCCAACAATGAAACTCTTGAAGTTGAGGTGCACATAGACTTCAAGTTTCTTGTTGCTATAAAGGAAGAATTCAGAGTCATTAACTGTATATAGAACATATTCAGACAAACTCCAAATGTGGCCACCCACCAAGGTTTTACCACCTAAGGTGTTTTACGAGCATAATGCTCCTATAGGTGTTGTGAGATTTTAAAGATGTGCATGTTCAGTCATAGTTTGTAAATTTATGTTCATCAGGTTTAGACATATTTTGGAATTATTTTCTGCGAGAATAAAGAATAAAGTTTTGGTTTGGACTCTGAATCATTTGCATTTTTGCATGATCTCATAAAGAATAAAGTAGGACCAGTTGGAAATAGGCATGTTGGAGACCACATTACATGTAATTTCCATGCTACACATCCATACTTTATTTATGTCATTGAATATATTGGTGTGGTGACTATTGATGGGTCCAGTTACCATTTAAGTATAGCGAAAGCCGCTTTGATCTCACACTGATATATGAGATGGACCAAATTGTATCTAAGGGGATATCTCAAGGATAGATAGCATTTTCAGCACGCACTCAAGATTTTATAATATAATTGTCACTGGTGACATATGTAGTCCAAGTGGGAGATTGTTTGAATTTTATTGATTTCCCCAGTAGACTTACATATGTAATTACAATTATATTATGGGCTATCTAATATAATAGAGTCAATTAAGTGGTCTAATTTAATAAGGCTCTAGGGATATTTGATGAGTATGGACTTTGCAATGTGTAGAGACCCAATACTAGTTAATTAGGATTGATGGGCTCTTAATTAACCTAGTATATAAAGAACTCTCATTAGGGTTATGATACCCAAGTCAAATCAATCATCCACTCTTCTCCTCTTCCCCATTTTAGAGAGAGACCAACGGAGTACCTAAAGGATTTTGCTGTGGAAGACGCTAACCCTATTAAGGATTCACACGCGTCGACACGGTTCTGGAGTATCAATTGCGTATATTACAGATTTACGGATTTAAGGTACACTTTCGATCTAGATTCAGTTTTGTATTTGTTTCTTGATAATTCATGTGATGATTCTGGGATATGAAGTAATTCTATTAATTTTAACAATTTGAACATGCATAGCATCATAAATCATAAAAACACAATGATGAGCATTTTATCAACAATTTTTGCAAAAAAAAGACTATCATACTCATCTTTTTTATTTTATTTTTTAAAATTCATTAAAACATGAATCTCATAAATACGTGCTATATTTCATAAAATATCATATTATCACATGAGCATGCATTTTTATGCACTTAGTATAAAGAATGATGCATTTTGTAGAATTTTTTTCACCCACCTTCTAGTAGTTTTTCAAGTAGAGGTTAAAAGTGAAGATCTCCTTAAGAATCCAAGCTCTTGGTCCTAATACTCCAAGTTCAGCCCCTATATGTCACCATAACCATATTTTGGTGTTAAGAATGAGGTCTCAAGTCCAATGAAAATGTACTAAAACTAAATGACTACTACTTACCTTAATTTCCTCAAGTAGTCTTAAAAAATGAACTTCTTTCATCAAGCTTCTAACTTCAAATTTGAGCTCTATAGGTCAGCCCCTAAGATCGAAAATTTCAAATTCTTGTGTCAAAATTAAGTCCTCAAGTTGACAAAAGAAAAAACACTAAAATTCACAATTTCTCACCTTGACTTCTTATTTTCTAGAGTTGCTTTGAATGTCCTCTTCAAGTTTAGAACCAAATCTTGGCCTTCCTTATTTCTTCAAGAAATCAACCTCTATGAGTAATTCAATAAGAAGGATCATCAAGTTAGAAGATAAAGATATATGCTTGAAGTTTTAAGAAGATAAAATTGAAGATGGAAGAAGTAAAAAAATTTCTCACATTTATGCTTGCGTGTTCGGCCTTAAGGAGAAATAAGGGAAGAATTTTTGTGTCTTTGTCCAAGTATTGAAATGAGGAGAAGTTTGGGAGTTTGAAATAAGTGTTAGGATGAAAAGTGTAATTTTGATTCCCCTCAATCCCCTATGGCCAAAAGTAACACTTGTCAGATTCTTTTTTTTTTTTTGTGTTGTGGTGTTAAAGTGTTGGAATGAGGATTGTTGGGAGGTAAAGTAAATGTTGTAGGATAAAAAAAATAGAATTAATTCCCCCCTCAAGCTAGGATGGCCGAAATTGGGGTAGGAAATTATTATTTTTTTATTTTTGTTAAAGTTGTATAAAATAATGTATGGGTGTATAAAATATAGGAGGATAATATAATAGGTCTGTATAAAATAATAATGTGTATAAAAAATGGAAGTTGGTTGGGTGGAAATGTATTATAGTATAAGGTGAAGTATTTGTATAAGGATTGAAATATATTTCTACACCAAAATACACTTACTTGGCCGACCCATATGATCTTGTACATGGTATTTCATTTTTTATTTTGTCCCAAAATTGATGATAATAGTATATAATATGTATCCCAAATTGATAATAAATCCCACAATCACTTATGAGTCTCATAATCACTTATTCTAGAATCAAGTTCTTAATTCTATTGGATACATGACACTTAGTGAAATAAAGTCTCCTGAATTTTGAGGTGTCCAATAGTTATCTAAGTAAAAATAACCAATCAAGAGATTGATACTTAAGGAGGAATGTGATAGGTCAACTTAATAATAACGAAGAAGTAGTCGATTATGAAGGAAATAAATAAAATTAGTACCACATTTTATTAATATAAGTATTAATGTGACACATAGTCAAATAATACATCACTCGTCAATGATACAAAATTTCGTATCATAGGCTAAATAATAGTCAGACCTTACAGATAAGGCACGGCATCTCAAACTACAAACTCTAAGAAGAGATTTGGAAAATATGAAAATGAAGAAATCTTAGACCTGAAAAATTACTGCACTCGATTACGAGAAGTGGTTAATCAGTTAAAAGCCTATGGCGAAAATATTACCGACAAGAGCGTAGTACAAAAAATATTAATCACTCTTCTGGTGAAATATAATTCTATTGTTATAACAACAGAAGAAACTAAAGATATAGAGAAATTGTCGGTAGCAGAATTAATAGGCTCATTTGAAGTCTACGAGAAAATATTAAATATGCATGAAAATGAATTCGTTGAAAATGCATTTCAGTCTAAAACTAATATACAGCCTCATAATTCTACAAATGGGGGGGAGAAGAAATAGAGAAATTAATAAAAACAAACATGATTGTGAAAATAATAATAATTGTTACAATGAAAGAAAAGTCAAATATCCACCATATGGGATTCGAAAAAAGACCAACCATCTTGAAAATGATTGTTGGCATCGAGATACATAAAAATGTGAAAATTGTGGAAGAACTGGTCATCTCGAAAAAGAATGTCATTCCAGGCAAAAACACCAAGCTAATTTTTTTCAGAAGGAAATAAAATGGAAGACAACCTATTATATGCATGCCATGTTGCGTCAGAGGGGAATAATGACACCAGGTATAAAGACAACGGCTACAACAACCACATGACTGGAGATGAGAAGAATTTTAAAGAAATTGGCAAATCAATCAAGTCCCAAGTCAGGCTCGGGAATGGGAAACTAGTTGATATAGAAGGAAGAGGTACAATTGCTATCAATACCCAAAAAGGTATTATGTATTTTCTCTTATTTTTATTTATCATCAAAACCACCTAAAATATTTTTTATGTTATTTTTTCTTATCATGTATATTATAATTTGATCTTTTCCTTATAAATTATAATAGACATATTTAATTATTTTTTTTTTAAAAGAATATAAGAAATATACAAGTTTGCATCATACTTAGCTTTAAATAGTTTTCTTCTATAATGACTTGTGTATATGTTTAGAACATGTGGTTGAAGATTTTGAAACCTAGTTTAAATTTAAAATTAATTTTATAAGAAATTTAAAGTATTATTAGTGTTATGATTAAAAAATATATTTTCCTATTTTGAAAAATAAATTTGTTATAAGGAACATTTATTAAAGATGTCAATAAGGGTCGGCCAGTCATGGCCCTGCCCTAGGCCTAAGAAGCCCTAACCCTTAAAAAGCCCTGAAAGTCATATGGGCCTGAAAAATCTAAGCCCAGCCCTAGCATTGTAGGGCTACTGGCCCGACCCTATGACCTTTTCTTTTACCTTTTTGAGAAATTTATTCCATCTAATTAAAACATTGCATCATGATGGAAAAATTAACTTGTGAATTTCTTATTTTATACAAATAATGCCATATAATTCTTAGATTACATTTGGATTAAAGTAATTAAAATTTATCATTGGCATATTAGTAATCACATAGTCTATATCAAATATATTTTAGTACTTTATAATTATTAAGGTACTAAATAATCATTACCAATTACATACCAACTTTAATTTTGTGTTTACTAAGTTATTTAGTAAGACTAAATTATAAAAGAGATCAAAGATCAAATTTGATAATTTGTTAAGATAAATGATAACTGATAATTTGAATATAAATATATTAAATACAAAAAACTTATCAGGAAAAAACCATAAGGGCCAGCCCTACCATAGCCCTAGACGGCCCTAGGGCTAATTAGGGCCGGGCTAAAAAGCCCTCATGTTAGGGCCTATGAAATATAGGCCTAAGCCTTAGATTTTTAATGTCGGGCTAGGGTCGGTCGACCCTTATTGACATCTCTAACACTTATCCAATAATTAAGCAAAAAGATTAAATACATAACAAAACTAAAAAAAAGTCCAAACTTTTACATAGTATTGAAGTTTATAATTAGGTTAAAAATTTCTCATGTGAAGTCGTTGTATATGCTTATGGCATATGGTTGGAAAACTCTAGAAATCAAGTTTAATATGAAACTAATATTATTTGAAAATTCAAAATATTTTAAGAGTTATAGATGAAAGAATAAATAATTTTAAAGTGTAGAAATATAAAAAGTCTCTTGTCTTATAATTAAACAAATTGAAGCTAAATAAATATCAAATTACTTAGTTGCCCTGAAATTTTACTATGTCAAAAGGATATTGTTATCCAATTAAAAGTTTCAAGAAACATTCACACTTTTAAGATAAAATAAATAAATATAGAAGTATAGATATAGAAAATATGGTCGGTGTGCTCACAAAAGATAGGGTATTAAGCGATGTGAATAAGAGATTGTCTATCACAATGAACCAAAATTTGTTGGGGATTATTAATATCAAATCTGAGAGATGATACTTTAATTAAAAAATAATATCAATTTTAGTACCTAATCTATACAATGTTTTTACTTTTGGTGGTATCCCATGTTGACCTTTTAATTGTTTGATACATGTTTTTATCTTAATTTTGATGATTTTGTTTTGCACCAAAACAATGTTTTTAATTGTTGTCCAAATACTCCTAAATGATTTAAAATGGTTTTAATATTTTCCGGAGTATTTCTTCAAGTTTATTTTCGTCTAAATTGGACAACGCTTTTAATGATTTTAAGTTATTGGGTCCTTACTCTCAAACGATGTTTCTAAATGTTGTCCTAATACTCCCGATCGGTCTAAATTGTTTTTACTATTTTTCGGAGTATTTCTTGTTGTTTATTTTCGATTTTAAAATGGACAATATTTGCCTCGAGGTCAACCGGTCGCCGTTGAGGGCAACCCGTACTGAAGGTGAATTTTGGAACAGAAATGAGACGGTAGAGAAACCCGACCGAGTCGACCGGTCGACTGGGCGTCGGCCGTGGCGTCGACCCACCACGACCCCACTGTCGACCGGTACTGGCGTATCTTTGAAAGCAGAACCTTTGCTTCTTGGTAAACCTCCGGGGGACCGGTCGAGTCTAAGTCGACCGGTCGATGTCCCCCGACCGGTCGCCCCTTGTTATTTTTTTGTGTTCTTATTTATCTTATTTAAATGCGACCTCGCCGCCCTGTATGATTGAAAAAAAATATGACCGTTTGACAAAGCAGACACATTTCCTTAAATTGTGGGATTGATTTCTAACAGCTATATTCTTGATTTTAATTGTATTTTTCTCAGAGATTTTCAATCCCTAAGAGGAGCCTATGCTTGATCAATCATCTCCTATAAATAGAGGAAGTTTTGGAGCAACCTATACAACAATTGTGATACAACCCAACAAGATACACTTCAAGCAAACATTTGGTCTTTCATTGTTATTATTCTTGTTGTAAAATTTGCCTAGCTTATCACTTTCACATCTTTGAGGTCTAGGCTATTCTTGATTACACCTTGCACTCAAATTGTAATATTCATTATTGAGTTGTAATCTTGATTTTTGGCTATCATTCAAACACAAGATATCCTTGTGAGTGTTCTTGTGGTAAGAACACACTTGGATGATCTAGGTGATAGGTGCAAGAAGATTGTGGTGATCTTCTTATTGAGGTGTTGAAGGATTTGGTATTCTTCAAGGTTGAAGATTGTGGTAATCTTCACAAGGTGCCGTTGAAGATTGTGGTAATCTTCAAAGTGAGATTGTGGTAATCTCCAAAGGTGGTGTTGAAGAAGAGTGAGGTGCTCTTCAAGGTGTTGTAAGTTGAATTTGTATTAATTTTGGTAATTAATAAAATTCTTTTTCTTTTTGAAATCCATCCCGGATATACTGGGGTGGTAGAGGATTAGGCCCTAGGTGGGTTGAACCTCTTTAAATCGACGTGTGTTGTTTACATTCCGCACCTTTATTATTGTCTTTGAGCATTCGATTGCAAAAAGAGGGCGAAATTAAAAAAGATGGAGATAATCTATTCACCCCCCCTCTAGATTATCGTAGCCGCTTGACTTACAAGTGGTATCGAGACAAACTCTTTGGCAAGCTCGTTTCACATCGCGAGTGAAGAGAAACGATCGACGGCTACAAACGAAGCTCATCTATCCGCACCTCCACCACCAAGCCACCACTATTTGATTCCAAAATTTTAATTTTTGAAAGAAAGAATGGAATGCTACTTACAAGGTTGCGGGTTCGACACTTGGAACATCGTCATGAACGGAGAATCCATTCCGATGAAAGATACACCACACACCTCAAAAGGCTTCAAAAGCTCAATGATGAAGAAAAAAACCATCTCCTTAAACGGTAAGGCTTTAAATATTTTGTATTGTTCATTTACTAATTTAGAATATGAACATATTGTAGGAATAATGTCGGCACATGAAGTATGGCAAAAATTAGAAGCCATCTATGGAGTATTTGCAAATGAAAGGAGTCAAACAAAAGCATCTACTTCTCAAGGTCATACAAGCTCAAATCTAAGGAACAAGCCTCCTACAACTTCCAACTATGAAGAAGTTGAATATTGTTTTATGGGCATAAATGAAGAAAACGAGGTACGTCTTAAACCCTCTACTTCCTATGATATTGTCGTTCAAAATGATTATAGTGATTTACAAAATGATTATGATGAACTTCAAAATGAATTCCAAAGCTTACTTGTTAGATACAAAAATTTGAAAAAGGAATTCAATATTTTGAAAAATGATAAGGATAGTTTATTTACTTCCTATGAATCACTATCATGTGCTCACACCACCACTCTTGACAAGGTTAGAAACCTAGAGAAAGAAAATAGTACTCTTGTTAAGAATATTGATTGCATGAAAAAGGATTTTTTAAAATCCAACTTGAGTACCAATAAAATATCCAATATTGTTGATATTCATAATTGTGATAAAGGACTTGATCATAAGCCTAATGTTGTTAATCATATGAAAAAGGATCAAGTCACTATGCATATTGGTCATTATGCTCCTAGATTTATTACTTGTTTTTATTGTGGCAAAAAGGGTCATACGGCTAATTCTTGTCGGGCTAGAAATAGCTCTAATTATTGTTGGAGACCTAAAAGTCTCAAAGCTAATCCTAAAGGACCCAAACACATGAGGGTACCACAAAATAATGTGTTATTAGGTACCCAGCGAAGTAATAATCGAAGAAAATTCATGCCACCAAGAAAACATCAAATGAACGTTTCATTTTATCAAAGAAGGAGAAACTATTCTCAACAAAGCCAATTTCCAAGAAGAGCGTATAATCAAAAATGGGAAGAACACAATCCTTGAAATGGCAAAGACATCATCAACAAGATGATTTTCAAAGAAGAAAAACCATCAACAATGGGAAGGTAACCAACCTTGGAAATGGAGTAATCAAAGAAGTCATCATCAACAAAGTGACTTCTCAAGGGAAGATATCATCAAGAATGGGAAAGACACAACCCAAGAAAACGGCGAAATTGGTAAACCGTATCTCTCCATTTATATATGCATTTTATTTTAGCTTTTATTTGTGTCTCAATTGCAAAATGAGTTTTCAAGTTTTTTAAGGTCTTTAATATATATTTGTGCTTTTAAAATATTTTTTAAAAAAAAAGACCTTATATGATGTTTTTAAAACTCTTGTGCATTTTAATTAGACTTATGTGACTTATTATCTCTTATGAAATTTTATAGCATAAGCTCTTTTTGATATCTCCTATTACTTGCCTACACTTGTATTTTTGTGCAAACTTTGTCTAAGAATTGTGTAGGATATGTATTTCATACTCATTGGCTATTACGTCATCAAGTTTCTTAAACTATCGAGGTACGTTCACTTGTATTTGCCTTAGAACTCGATATTATACTTATGCACATATCTTTTAAGATATTTCTTTTTAACCCCTTAAGTGCCCCTAAATGATTTTGCAAATATTTTCTTTAAAAAGGGCACTACTTGTTAAGTCTCGATTTTCTCGAATATATGTTTTCCCGAAATCCATGTTTGTTGGATATAGTCCAAAATTATCTTTTTGCAAAGTTTTAAAACTTTTGGGGTGAAAAATCGAATTTTGGAAAACTCGGGAAAAGAAAAATTGCCTTTGGGACGGTCAAAGCAGGGGCGACCGGTCGCCCTGCACGTCGACCGGTCGCCCCCTACCTCGACCGGTCGCCCAGGCTATTTTTTTTAGCTTAAAAACATTCTGCCTTCAATTCATTTCAGACGCAGGAATTTTTTGTTAAAACCCTAACTGCGATTTTCCCCCATTTTCTTCTACTATCTTCAATTCTTCATCCATCCTTGTAATCTTTCTTGCTAATTCACTTCTTTTTGCAAGAACTTCACATATATGGCACCTCCAAGAAATTCTACGAACGAAATCCTCAAAAGAGAGAAGGAGGCAAAGGGGAGAATCTTCTTCCAATCCCCAACAAGATGATATTCTACAAAGAGACCATCATAATCGGCTTACGGAAGAGGAGATTGTCAAATTAAGAGCCGGGATTTCAAAATCGAGCATTCATTGGGACTCTAGTAAGTTATCACTCCTCTACGAGCCTCCCTCTAGAGCTAATAGATTTCGATTTTTAAATAAACTTGCGGAGGAACATTATGAGAATATTGGATTGAATGATAAGAAAATTGCGTGCACTCGTATGGTTCGTTTTCAAGCATTTCATGATGAATTTCCGGATATTAGAGCTTATTTTGAAATTCAAGGATGGGTTTCACTTTGGGATAATCCTTGTTTGCATTATGATGACGAGCTTATAAGACTTTTTTATGCAAATATGTGGATTGTTGATGCCACGGTAGATACTCCGTTGGAACTTCACACTTTTGTTAATGGTAGGCATTTCTCATGGACTTTGGCCGATATTTGTAATCATTTTAACGTGCCAAATGATGGAGTGGTCAATGTGGATTGCGCTCATTGGGATGATAACATTTTTGGTGTTTCACTAGATGATGTGAAAACCTTTTTAGGAGTATATCCCGTGACATACTCGGCAATGCCGCCAAATTATCGGATTATATCTATCATTTGCTCCTATTGTGTTTGTGGAAAGGAAGTAAAACTTCCAAGTAATCTCGAACTCTTTCTCACCTATAAGATTGTTCAAGGAGAAAGAGTAAATTATGGGGCAATCTTTGTGTATTGCTTGTTGGAATCTAGAAAGCTTACCAAGAAAAAATATACCTTGGGTAATTTGATTTGCCGACTCTTATACTTATCGGGATACCCGGAAAATGAAATGAATACCGAAATTCGTCACAATGATTTTGATAATGCCAACATTCTACAAATGGTAAGAATGCGACGACATTTACCATGGGTTCCTACCAAAGCCGCTAGGGGGCGTGCCCGACATCAACAACAACCTCGGATGATTTCTTTAATGACAATGAGGTTGAAAATATTGGAAGAGGTGAGTTTGATGAACAAGGAGATGATGTGGGGAATGAAGAGGAAAATGAAGAAGAGAATGTGGGAAATGAACAAGAAATTAGGGAGGAAGGAGATGAAGACGAGTCGGATGTTGAAGATCTAAATCTCAAAGAGAGAATGGCCAAAGTGGAAAGAGAAACATTTAGAGATGTGGCCTCTCTTAGAAAAGAGCTCCGGGTTGTGAAAAAGGAGAATTCTAGTTTGAAAAAGTCTATCGGCAAATTGAAGAAATTTATCAAGGACCTCATTCCCGAACTTGCTTCTCTTCGGACGAAGATTGATGTCCCCACCCCCTTTACTTTCTAGCATTTTCATTAATGTTGCTTTGTATTTTGATGAATTTTTGTAAAACTCATTTGTACTAATGATATTTGCTTGTTTTTTCTTAAAAGGGTTAATATTGCAAGTTGATAATGACTTGTGGATGATCATGATTTTGATGGAGTATTTGATGGTAAAAATAATCTTATTTGGCATGGGTTAAAAATTGGTATGAAGTACTTGATGGTAAAAGTGCTTCTCTTAATGCTTTGATCATTATGTTTAGTTGGTTATGTTGGAACATTTGATACATGTATTGTTTAAGGCATGACTTATATTACTTGTTGGTTGCTCTAATTTTTGGCATTTGTAATGCCTTGATCCTTCTTAGATTATCTCAATTGAATTAGACTCTTGAGAATCTACTTTGAGCTTCTTATTTGATGAACAAATGTTGCGTATGTTGCATATGATCTTATTGAGCTTTGGAATGAGGTTGATTGATGATATGATAATTTTTGGCTTGAACCTTTTACAAGGACTATATTCAACATCTTTTATTTTTCACGCACACTAGGTGTTCGATGAAATGTCGCAATGAAACTTTCATCTTCTACATGATTCTCTTGTTTTCTAATGTCTTAAAATCTTTTTGAAATCATGTTTTTTAGCTAACTAATGAGCTTATGGATCTCTTATGTTACAATTCTCCCATTTTCCTTGGACTTTATACTTTGCTCGATGGTTGATAAATCGTCTCGTTTGCGCACTTTGATATATTTGTATGATGTTTCTATCATCCTAACATTCTTTTTGATGATTCCAAAGGGGGAGAAACAGGATATTGGCTCATTAGCTCAAAGAAGCTAATAAAAGCTTGTCATAAAAGCTATAAGCTATGGCTCATAAAAGCCATAAGTTGTGATTTGTTTTCAGTCCAATTGTTGCTTGATGGACTTTTATAATGATGCTTGTTGATAGGGGGAGCTTGTGCTTATTATTGAAAATATCTACTCCCTACTTGGTTGCTTTAATTTTTTTTTGGAAATTTTGGTTGCTTCCAAACGGTCAAATGTTTTTTACCGGAAAATCGTTGCTCTCTTAGTTTGTGTTAAAATTGTTTTGGTTTGTAATCATCAAAAAGGGGGAGATTGTTTGATACATGTTTTTATCTTAATTTTGATGATTTTGTTTTGCACCAAAACATTGTTTTTAATTGTTGTCCAAATACTCCTAAATAATTTAAAATGGTTTTAATATTTTCCGGAGTATTTCTTCAAGTTTATTTTCGTCTAAATTGGACAACGCTTTTAATGATTTTAAGTTATTGGGTCCTTACTCTCAAACGATGTTTCTAAATGTTGTCCTAATACTCCCGATCGGTCTAAATTGTTTTTACTATTTTTCGGAGTATTTCTTGTTGTTTATTTTCGATTTTAAAATGGACAACATTTCTGTCTCGAGGTCAACCGGTCGCCGTTGAGGGCAACCCGTACCTGAAGGTGAATTTTGGAACAGGAAATGAGACGGTAGAGAAACTGACCAGGTCGACCGGTCGACCAGGGCGTCGACCGGTGACGTCGACCGGTCGACCCCCTGTCGACCGGTACCTGGGCGTATCTTTGAAACAGAACCTTTGCTTCTTGGTAAACCTCTGAGGGGGACCGGTCAGGGTCTAGGTCGACCGGTCGATGTCCCCCCTGACCGGTCGCCCCTTGTTATTTTTGTTGTGTTCTTATTTATCTTATTTCTGTGCGACTGTCGCCTGTATCGGGACAAAAAAATATGACCGTTTGACAGAGACACATTTCCTTAAATTGTGGGATTGATTTCTAACAGCTATATTCTTGATTTTAATTGTATTTTTCTCAGTAGATTTTCAATCCCCAAGAGGAGCCTATGCTTGATCAATCATCTCCTATAAATAGAGGAAGTTTTGGAGCAACCTATACAACAATTGTGATACAACACAACAAGATACACTTCAAGCAAACATTTGGTCTTTCATTGTTATTATTCTTGTTGTAAAATTTGCCTAGCTTATCACTTTCACATCTTTGAGGTCTAGGCTATTCTTGATTACACCTTGCACTCAAATTGTAATATTCATTATTGAGTTGTAATCTTGATTTTTGGCTATCATTCAAACACAAGATATCCTTGTGAGTGTTCTTGTGGTAAGAACACACTTGGATGATCTAGGTGATAGGTGCAAGAAGATTGTGGTGATCTTCTTATTGAGGTGTTGAAGGATTTGGTATTCTTCAAGGTTGAAGATTGTGGTAATCTTCACAAGGTGCCGTTGAAGATTGTGGTAATCTTCAAAGTGAGATTGTGGTAATCTCCAAAGGTGGTGTTGAAGAAGAGTGAGGTGCTCTTCAAGGTGTTGTAAGTTGAATTTGTATTAATTTTGGTAATTAATAAAATTCTTTTTCTTTTGAAATCCATCCCTGATATCTTGGGGTGGTAGAGATTAGGCCCTAGGTGGGTTGAACCTCTTTAAATCGACGTGTGTTGTTTACATTCCGCACCTTTATTATTGTCTTTGAGCATTCGATTGCAAAAAGAGGGCGAAATTAAAAAGATGGAGATAATCTATTCACCCCCCCCCCTCTAGATTATCGTAGCCGCTTGGACTTACATTAATCACTTATGCTATATTTTAATAAACATTCGTCAATTTCGGCCCCCACGTTTTACTTTTCCATCATCAATTTTAGTACCCAAAGTTTTACTTTTTAATTACTTTATTCGAAATGTGGTGAAAGTGATTAAAAAGTAAAGCACGGGGTACCAAAATAATATAGGCAAAAACTCGTATAAGATGGTCTTACGGATCATTTTCCGTAAAACGGATCATGTCCGACCCGTCCAACCCGCCTGAACCACTCTTTTTAGGGTTTCAGTGTTTTAGCTTTAGTTTTTTGTTTTCTCTTTCTTTTCTTTTTGCTGTTTTTTGTTCCCGTGGTTTCTCTGCTCTCTCCCATTTCGTCTTTCTAGATTTCACCGAGCATTTGCAGAAACTTTAATTTTCATCTATTATTAAATGGTTAAGTATATATGAACTTGCTTTTGGATCTACAAATGCGCCTTGAAGTGATCGACTAGAGTTTGAATATTTTTGTTGTTCGATTGAAATTCGTCAAGCTCAGTTCGGTGAGTTTCTGAATTTTCTTTCTCTGTTATTCGTTGTTTATAATCTTCATCTGAAGTATGAAATACAATTTCATGTGTTCTTTTCCTGTGAATGTTTGTGTGTAGCCGTTAGGAATAGCCTTTCCTCAAAAAAAATATTAGGAATAGCCTGAAGTTGAAACCTGGTTAAGAGGAACTTTTAATTAGAAAATAAAGGATTGATTTTTTTTTTGAAATCTTTATTATTTTATCTTTTCTTAGTTTTGGAATTATCGCTACATCTTTCTTTCGCTTCAGTTGAGTTTTTTCATGATTTTTTTGTTATCTTCGTTTTGTTTAATTAGCTTCTGATTTCTCTCATTATTGTTTATTCTATGTTTTTCTTTTGATTTATATAGTATACTGTAATAGAAAAAGTGTTTTTACATGGTTTTCTAAAGATTGTGGTTTTTTGTTTAACTTTTTCTTAACCTGCGTTTTTGTTAGGGTTTGTTTGTGTAGATGGTGAGTAGAAATGCTTTTGTGCATTTTCGACATTTAACATATATTATATTACTTTGCATGTTAGAAGTATCAAAAATTACTTGAAAAGTACCAGAAATTATCTTTACAGTATCAGTTGTTATGTCATGTATTATATCACTCTACATGATAGAAGTATCAGAATGTTTTTTAAAAGTATCAGAAATTGGCTTAAAAGTATCAGTTTTATGCCCCTGTATCTTTGTGCACTTTTAATATTGAGCATATATCACTCTCCATGCTAGTAGTATCAGAAATTGCTTTAAAAGTATCATAAATTATCTTTAAAGTATCAGTTGTTATGTTACTGTATTATATCACTCTGCATGTTAGAAATATCAGAGATTATCTTAAAAGTATCAGAAATTGGCTCAAAAGTATTAGTTTTATGCCCATATATCTTTTGTGCACTTTCAACATTGACCGTTTCTTATATTATTATGCATGCTAGTGGTATCAGAATTAGCTTAAAAGTATCATAAATTGGTTTAAAAGTATCAGTTTTATGCCTCTGTATCTTTTGTGTACTTTTAATATTGAACATATATCACTCTGCATGCTAGTAGTATCAAAAATTGCTTTTAAAGTATCAGAAATTGTCTTTAAAGGATCATGTTTTATGTAACTACATTTTGTTAGATTTTTTACTTGGGTGTTTACTATATTTTGTGTTTGATTGTGATGTTCACAATGTGCAGGTTCCTTGTCAAGTTTTATTTCATATCTGTAGATGGCAAGACATAAACAATTGGTATATAGTAGAGATAGTGGAAGGGGAATAGACAACCCCAAATAAGAGAGTCAAAAAAAATTGTTGAAAAAGTTGATGAAAGTGAACAAAGTCTGGTGAATGAGAAGATTGTTGTAGTCGAGTTGATAGTTTTATGTTTAATCCATTTGGGTGTTTTATAGCTTGCAAGTTTGTAGTAATTGATTCATTTTTTTATGTATTTTTGTCTTGAAATATTTCATCCTTTAAGTATCTCGGATGTGTAACATGCAGACATGCGAAATCTAAAACTTGTATTTCAACAATGGGCATATATCATATCATATAGAAGTATCATCTTTGATACTTGAAAGTTGAAAGTATCATAAATTGCCTTTAAAGTAAAAAAATTTATTTTTTGAGATAAAGTAATATATTTTTTAATATAGTCACAAATTATGAATATATTACAATAAATATATATATATATATATATATATATATATATATATATATAACAGAGTTAATGTAACACTTTTATACGTTAAAATATCTATTTTTTGAGATAAAGTATCATATTTTTTAATATAGTCACAAATTAGAAATGAAGGAAAGAATGAAAAATAAAAAATAAAAATGACATAGTTAAAGTAACACTTTTATAAGTAAAAGTATCCATTTGTTGAGATAAAGTATCAGATTTCTTAATACAATTACGAACTAGGAACAAAAAAAGAGGAAAAATAAAATATAAATATGATGTAGTTAAAGTAACACTTTTATAAGTATATATTTATTGAGATAATGTATCATGTTTTTTGATATACTTGGGTTCAATTCTTAGTCTCTGCATTTAGAGACATTTTTATTTTTTATTCAATTTACCAGGTGTATATGATTGACTTTATATACATGGTTATACTAAGATAGAACAACAAACACTAGTGGTGTAGCGGTAGAATACCACCTTATGTTTCCATAGGCGCGGGTTCGATTCCCCACATGCCCCGATGAGCTGGGGGCGGGCTTGGTGGGTGGGGCTGGTGGATCCGTCTTACGGAATAGGATCCGTAAGACGGTCCTACAGGAGACCTACTCAATAATATATATGCCCTAAAAATGGAGTATCTAAATTGAAAATATGGTATAGTTTAGGTACTAAAATTAGAATTATACCTTTAATTAACCATTGCAACTCACAATTAAGTACAACAAGTGAACGATATTCTGCTTTGATAGAAAAAGGCTTAATTGCGATTTCAGTCATGTTATTCTTAGGGGTTGGCAATCTTAGTCCTTGATGTGACAAGAAAATCCTTCACGGTTTTACCCTTTAGTCAAAATAACAGTTCCACTTCTATAACTTTTAGTAGTTGTGGTTATTTTTGGTATTTTCTTAAAGGACAATAGTATTGTGAGAAAAAAATGAAATATTGAAATACCTAATAGTTAAGAGCAAATTAGCACAAAATCAAAACTTATAGGACAAAATTTACAAAATACTAAAACCTAAGCAGTCAAAATGGAACAATAACAAAATCTTATAGATCAAATGTCTACCTAAAATAATTACAGGAACAAAATTGTTGGGCCCCTATATTTACGGGGCCAATTTTGCTATTTTTTTTCGAAACGATAGTTTTTTATTTCAACTCAAACGAAATAACACAAACCGAGCCAAGAGGCAAATAGGCCACCTTGGTTACATTAACAGATCCAAGGACGGGATTCGGAAACCCAACAAAACAAATGGCCATAAACATGAAACAAGCAAATACCATACAACCTTAACCACACAAAAAGAAGCAGACATCAAATAAGTTATGGAAAAGGTGGATGTCCTTTGCAATAGCTAATTCAGCATGATTTTTTGATTCAGTTTATTAGCTATATCTTCAACATCAATCTTGTACACAACTTTACTCCATTCTTTCTTGAAAGCCATCATTTGTCCATCTCTAATTGCAAAGAGCAATAATGCATCCACTGGAGAAGGACAACCTCCCTAGATGCATTCCAATTCAAAAGAGCAGAGTCCATCTTCATTCCTAGCAACAACTTCCCACGAAGCTTGGTTTTCAGTCCCCCAATGCGCACTGACAGATAATATAAGTTGTCCTACTGCTTTTGGAGCATTTTTCTTGCAGTTTTCCCCAATTTGTTCCAGATTCCCACATCCAACCATGCTATATTCTTGCCACTCCGCCACTACAAGATCAATAGTATCTTTTTCTGATATAAAAACACCTTCGAGTCTCCATAGATTTCTTGTTTTCCACAACCACCAGAGAATATACACAGATAAGACTAATTATGTCCTAATGCCACCGGTGTGAGTGATTGAGCAAATATTCTTCCACCAATTCTCAAAGGATCCTTGTGTAGACATGTAAATTTTGTTGGCCAATTAAAGATTGTCAAATGTCAAATTCTTATAAATCAAGATTTATCTTGATTTATTATTATTTCTTTTGATAATTATCACAATTTGTGATTAAAGAGATAAATATTAAATCTTGAAGGACCAATCAAATTAGAGTCTTCACCATATGAGATATCCAAGAACCCCTCTCCTACAAGTATAAATATGGGTCATTCTCAAGGAATTAAATCACAATTCGAAGAGAAAAAAATCCAAGCAAGAAGGCGGTGGAGGAAATTCTCTCATGTCAAGAAGAATAAATTCAAGGAGATCCATGGTGTTCAAGGTGTTCATCGCGGAGTCCGCTCAAATTACGGCATTTGATTCGGGAATAAGCTGTCAAGCCCTTGAGTTAACGTTATTGAGGTCAAATCCATCTTGGAGGAAGATCACGGAGTCAAATCCACCAAGAATGTCTCATGTTTCAAAGTCAAATATATTGAATATTCCACGTTTGATTCGAGATTAAGCTCTCAAGCTCTCGATTAACGTTATTCAAATTCAAGTTCAAGTTTAGAGAAGATCAAGCTAAAGAGTTCATCTCCAAAATTCTCAAATTCTACATATTATATTCTTGAAGAAAATAATCAGAGGATTTATTTTAGAAATTGTAACCCTTTTGATATTTTGATTTATATAAATTCAATTTGTACTATTTTTCTTGTTTGTTAATTTGCAGACAATAAAAATTTGTGTTACAAATTTTTGGCACGCCCAGTGGGACAATCTCTACCTCTCATCTCTTCTCTTCAAATTAAGTTCATATATCAATGAAGATGGCCAACCATTTCAAGTCGACAAATATTAACCATTCAATACCGAACTATGAAACCACTGCTCCAATATACAAGCATAAGGGGGCAAGGGAAGACGGCGAGTCATCGAACCATGAAGTTACTCCTCCAACAAATGAAGGGGCATGAAAACAATATGGAAAATATGGAGCTGCAAATAAAGAATCGTTTGGCCCGCTTCGATGTGCACGCACATTTTACAAGCTCAAGATTTGAAATTGTAGCAACCATGGTGGTCCAAGCTACTTCACTCGAAGAGCAACTTGCAAATTTGACGAAGGCCATTGAAGGACTTACAAAACATGTTCAAGAGCGAGACACCCAAATCATGAAGTTGATAGATAAAGTTGACCAAGTTGATTCAAGTCGTGTGATGGGCAAATTAGTCGAAGCTCAAGATGATGTTGAAACATCTATAAGGCAACAACCAAACGAAAAAGAGGAGTATCCCGGAGGGTTGCAAGTCTCATCTGATGGTCTGATTTCAGTTGACTAACTCAAGGAGTTCATCATGGGGACAATCAAAGATGAGATTGATGGAAGTTCCAAATCGTGTTTGACTTATTCCAAGCCGTACACGCAGAGAATTGACAAGTTGAAGATGCATGCTGGTTATCAACCCCGGAAGTTCCAACAATTCGACGGCGTAGGCAATCCAAGGCAGCATGTGGCTCACTTTATCGAGACATGCAATGGCGCTAGAACTTATGGAGATTACCTAGTAAAGCAGTTTGTTCGAACTTTGAAAGGAAGTGCGTTCAATTGGTACATCGACTTGGGGGCAAATTCAATTGATACTTGGGAGCAGTTAGAATAAGAGTTTCTCAACCGTTTCTATAGCACCTAGCAAACTATCAGCATGATTGAATGATCAAATTCACACCAGTGGAGGTAAGAGCCCGTCATTGACTACATCAATCGTTGGAGGGACTTAAGTCTTAACTGCAAAGATCAATTATCAGAGGCTTCAGCAATTGATATGTGTATCCAAGGAATGCACTGGAGCCTATGCTACATACTTCAATGAATAAAGCCAAATTTTTTTGAAGAATTAGCAATGCGTGCGCATGCCATTGAGATAAGATTGAACTTTGACCAACAAGAATGCCCAGGATATGCCAATGATGATGGCGATGAAGAAGAGGAAATAGAGCAATCTCCAGCTTCTCAACGCTCATAGATACGAGCTTAAACTATCTAAAATGTCAAATAATTCTTCTCAAACGCTCCTTGATAAGAGCTTAAACTATCAATCATACTCCTTGATACGAATATAAACTATCAATATTGTGAAGCCCCGATTTTTCCGAACATATAATTGACTCTTATTGTCGTCTATGTATTTGATCGACTATTTTACCGCGTCACTTTGACGGGTAATTATTAATAATATATATTTTGTATTTATTTAATTTCATTTATTACTTGTGATCATGATCTTTATTAATTTTATTTCTCATTTATGATCACTTGATTGATCATTATTACTATTTTTGTATTTATTAGTCACCTTAGAATTTTAAGAGACTATTTATTTTAGAGACTTTTACCTTATAAAATTAAGATTTTGATTTTGATTAAGTGATCATGAGACTTATAAGTGATCAAGGAAATTTGGGACAAAAACAAATATATGGAATTACCATAATGCCCTTATAATGGACGGCCATGGTGATGATTTTGGAGTAAAAATATCATCCAACTCTTGTACACTTACACCTTATATTAGTCATCTTGTGTATAATTATACCATTAATTCAAACATTATACACATCATCTCATACATTAATTCTTTAATACTATTTTTCCCAACATGTTGGAGTCTTCCCAACATTCCTTCTCTTTCCATACCTTGTCCATACTTTGACTAGTCTAATTGTCTCCATGCAAAAGACAATTTGCAAGACACAAAATTAATCAAAAAATTCCTCTCCCTCTCTCCCATTTGGACGGCCATAATGGCAATTTTACACAAAAAATTCATTTTTCATCCAACACATTTTAATTCTCAAGCCTTTTCTCCTCCTTCTCTCTAACCTCTCTCTAAAATTCATTCACATCTTCAAATCTTCAAACAAAATTCATTCATATCTTCAAACTTTCAAACACCAACTCTTCACATCTTCAAATCTTCAACATAAGTTCTTCATATCTTCAAGTACCCCTTCTTCACATCTTCAAATATTCAAACCCAAGTCCTTCACATCTTCAAACCCATCTTCATAACTCCAAGAACATCTTCTTCCTAACATCAAACATACTTTCTTTCTTCAAACATCTAAACCAAAACAAACAATCTTACCACTAAAACTCAAAAATTCGAACACCCCATTTTCTCAAGGTAAGAAATTTCACTCCTCAATTCAACTTAAATTCTTTCTACTCATCACCTTCTTCTTTTAACTTAAGTTTATATTTTGGATTTTGAGGTACTTAGAAGACCACTTGGAGACATACATGCATGGTGGTGAAACTTGAAGACTTGAAGAATAACTAGTAGAGAAATTTGGACTACAAGGTAAGAATTGGACACTAGAGCCCTTCTTCCTTTTTCTTCCTATTTTTTTTCAAATTTTAACACCCCTTTTTCATTTTTGAGACATAGGGGCTGACCTTAGGTGATTTTGGAGTTGAACCAAAATTTCCCAATTTGAAGCTTCAACTAGTCTCCAATCACCTACTACACAAGGTAAAGTGTAGTCTTTCTCATTTTCTTATCTCCTTCTTTTTCTCTTTAATTTTTCTCTCATTTTTCTAACATCAAATTTTTTATATTTCTTGACTTAGGGGCTGACCTAAGTGACCTCATCCAAAAATTGTGAAATTTATCCTTTTTATTTCACGATTTTCCAATTTTAAGGTGGGTGGAAAAATGTTTTCCAACTATTAGGTGTTTTTATTAAAATGCATGTAGAAATTTTGATCATGAGCCTTGAGATATATAATCTATGTATTGCATGTCAATTTTATGTATCAAATCATGAAAATTCTCAAGAGTTGCTCAAAATTGCTATTTATTGAATTTTAGGTGCATGCATGTGCAATTTAATGTTCTATTTGATGAATTCTTATATGTATTGGATATGCATGTGTATGATCTTTAAAATTCATGTTTTGGATGACTTATAACCTGGACAAGTCGAGCATAATTGATTAAATTTTAATTTTGGACTTAAAAATGTAAAAATTGAAAATTGGTGGACTAAATTGCAAGAAAATGAAAGTTAAAGGACCCCTCT
Organism: Rehmannia glutinosa; assembly: GCA_016081115.2. Classification (NCBI taxonomy): domain Eukaryota; kingdom Viridiplantae; phylum Streptophyta; class Magnoliopsida; order Lamiales; family Orobanchaceae; genus Rehmannia; species Rehmannia glutinosa. The sequence goes on from CM071934.1 coordinate 76,874,633, forward strand.
GCAAATTTCGATTTTTGGGACTGTACTCAGGTTCAAAAATGACTTTTGGACATTTTAATAAAGTTTTAAGAGTTTTAAGATAAATAAAATCAACCTTTAAAAGCCCAAGGACTAGATTGTAAAATTTTGAAAGTTTAAGGGCTACTTTGCAAATTTTAAAACTGTACCAGACCTTAACTTTAAATTTTTAAATTATTATTCTTAAGGTACTGGAAATGACATATTTTAAATGTATTCCAAAAATCCAAGTGTTTAGGGCTTGGAAAGTAAATTTTCTAAAATTGAGGGACTAATGTGTAAAATACTAAACTTGAGGTCCCAAATGAAATTTCCAGGACTTATGCAGCCCATGCACCTAGAAATACTAACTTAACTATAACTTAATTATATTTTGGACCCAAGGTTCAAATTTCATAACAATTGGACCCCTAAAAGCCTTAAAGGCAATTATTTCAAAATGGGACAAAAATGATATTTTCAAAAGTTAAAGGACCTACACTTATTTCTTTTAACAACTGCTTTTGTCCCAATATCCTATCAACCTTAGTGACATTTTCCAACTGGAATCACATTAAAAGCCCTTCCGGTTTGTGAGTTCCGATTATTTTAAGCTTAAGGTCTGAAATGATAATTTTTACAAATTTGGGGCTAATGTGAGAATTTTATAAAAACTCGACCTCAAAACTTTAAAAACCTGAATCTCTGGACAATTTGGGGAATTTAGGAACTGACCTCATAATTTTTCAAGGTCGGGATATTTATTTATTCAATTTTTAACCCCAAATGTCTTGGTTTTTACAAAACGGGGCTAAGTTGTAAATTTTCTTTTATAAAGGACCTAACTCAAATTATTTTCCCCTTTTACTAAAATAGCCCTGGACCCTTTGACTTGGAGATTTAATTAAAATATTTTATTTTCCTAAACCCCTTGACTTATCGGACCGATTTGACCGATTAATACCCGATCGCGGAGCGACTTCCTCGCCTTGCGATGTTGAATCTATAACGGGACTTATGTTCCACCTAATCTTTCAAGATATCGAAGGTTGCTTATCCTTCCGATAATCATCTTCATCCAAAACTCCACCAACGCCATGATTGCCACTCGCGTTTCAAAATTTTCCTAATCGCTTCCCCTGAATCAATCATACTCATTGCACAGTTGATCGCATGTACTTGTATTTACTTTCCTGCTGAGTCAACTTGGTGTGTTAAGCTCACAATCGAATGGATACGTCGGGGATGGAACCGGGCAGGCTCGGCCGCTATTCCACTCTTGCGCCCAATCGTCCTAATTTCGCAAATCGAGGGACGGAGTTTATCCAATGGAAGCGGGTCGTAGTACTTGAGGTATAATCATGATTATGACAATCCGAGCCTAGCTAGCTCTCTCACTGGGATTTGTCTTTGCCTATGGAGCGATAAGGTGACAGGTCTTGGACCATCTTGCTCGGGAGTTACAAGGAAGAACGAAGGAATCATCATGTTTGATCCACACGATTCCGAGTTATCGGACCCGTTTGGTTGGCGCTACAAATCCGTGACGCAACCGCTACTTGTTTTGCATTGGTTGGCGCTACAAATCCGACGCAACCATTATCTCATCTTGCATGGGATTGGCGTTACATTTCCGTCGCGCAAATCCTACCGCTTGATCAATCACATAGTCCATGTGTGACCATGAATCGTTTTCTTGAATCAGTATAAGTATATTACTTAAATATATTTATCACGACGCTTGTGGATGTGTGTGAATTCATGCATCATACTCACGCGTTTTCATATAATCAAGTCTTCGCATTAATCGTATATATCGCCACACTTGCACACGATCACCCCATCCATCGAGATTTATGTCTCATCCCCACTGTTTTCTAACCTTTAGATGAGGACTTCGTTGAAGATCTTTGAACCGGCTTTGGATTGAGCTTTTGTACTCCGCTTGTTGGATTTACTACTTCTTGTTGTTATTGATGGACTCATTTCTTTTGATTGTTGTTGGACTATTTTATTTTCTTTTCATTCCGGTATGTAACTGAAGGGCTTAGGACCCTTTGACTTTTAAGTTGTTATCGTTGGTTGATTTTCGAGGATGTAATTTGGATTATGGATTGTGGACTGTAAGTTGTGCTTGATATTTTATTTCTGCTGCTATTTTGACTCTGTTTCATTGGGTTCTCGATGATATTCGCTAGACTGTTTGGTTATTTGTATTTAAGTTGTGGATCGTCGTCGCGTCCCGTTTGGGGCGTGACAAATATGTCCCAAATTCAAATGTCTACTCTTTGATACAAGTGTAAACTATCAATATATCCCTAATTCAAATGTCTACTCCCTGATACGAGTATAAACCATCAATATATGTCAAATCCAAATCAAGACTCCTTGATACGAGTATAAACTATCAGCATGTCTCAAATTTAAATGAATACTCCTTGATACGAGTATAAACTATTGATATCTCTCAAATTCAAATGAAGACTCCTTGATACGAGTATAAACTATCAGCATATCTCAAATCCAAATGAAGACACCTTAATATGAGAATGAATTGTCTACAAATTCAAGAACTCCTTCATATGAGTATAAACAGTCTACAAATTCAAGTACTCCTTGATATGAGTTTAAACTATATATACGTCCCATGTTAGGCGAAATATTGTGATTTGATCTTTGGATGAAAGAGTTCGAGACTAGTTCACTTTTCACATTCGCCAAAACAAATGCACGTGAACAAGTCTCGAGGGGGCATTTGTAGATATGTAAATTTTTTGGCCAACTAAAGATTGCCAAAGGTCATATTCTTATAAATCAAGATTTATCTTGATTTATTATTATTTCTTTTGATAATTATCACAATTAGTGATTAAAGAGATAAATATTAAATCTTGAAGGACCAATCAAATTAGAGTCTTCACCATATGAGATATCCAAGAACCCATCTCCTATAAGTATAAATATGGGTCATTCTCAAGGAATTCAATCATAATTCGAAGAGAAGAAATCCAAGCAAGAAGGCGGTGGAGGAAATTCTCTCAAGTCAATAAGAATACATTCAAGGAGATCCACGATGTTCAAGGCGTTCATCGCGGAGTCCGCCCAAATCACGGCGTTTGATTCGGGAATAAGCTGTCAAGCCTTTGAGTTAACGTTATTTAGGTCAAATCCATCTTGGAGGAAGATCGCGGAGTCAAATCCACCAAGAAGGTCTCAAGTTTCAAAGTCAAATTTATTGAATATTCCACATTGATTCGAGATTAAGCTCTCAAGCCCTCGAATTAACGTTATTCAAATTCAAGTTCAAGTTTGTAAAGGATATTATTGGTTTAATCATCCCCAATCCTCGTACAGTTGACGGCCACAAAGATTTGGATATTGATAAGAAGAATCAATCACAAATCACTTAGAATATTTTGTAATCTTTTATTTTGAGTATGCAATATTGTAATTATGTAAGGTAGAATATTCTAATTGCTAGAATTGTCTTGGGCTCCAAGTCAGCCAACTTGTATAAATTGAAGTCTCATCTTTTAATGAAATAATTCAAGTTCTCTCTTCATAATCCTTATTATGGTATCAAGAGCCGTATAGCCTCCCACGAGCTTTATTTTTCTTCTATTCACGCCATCTTCTTTTGCTCTCAATCACCCTTCACCATGTCCATCACAAGCTCCACCAATACCTCGAACTCTACTCTTCCGGCTGAAAACTCTTCCCCCATCATCCAAGTCAACACCGCGTCGCAACTTCCATTGCGCCTTACCAACACAAACTTCTCTGCTTGGCGCCTCCAATTCACTAGCCTATTTTACGGTCTCAATTTAATGGGGTTTCTTGATGGTACTACGCCACCCCCAGCCGAGACACTCACCACGACTCCCTCATCTTCCACCACCCCGATCTCTACACCGAATCCTGACTACATCACATGGAAACGCCAAGACCAACTGATCCTCCATGCTATTATTGCTTCTATCTCTGAAAATATCATACCCCTTATCTCTGATGTCAAATCTTCTCATGAAGCATGGACTCTTCTTAACCGCCTCTTAGCCAAACGTACACAATCTCATATTATTCACCTCAAAGATAAGCTTGCCGGTCTTACTCGCGGCACTCTCCCCGTATCTGAATTTCTCCTCCAAATTAAAACACTGCCTGATGGGCTTGCTTCTCTTGGTGCACCCCCTACTGATGCCGATTTGCTAGTTTATTGCACTCGAGGGCTTGGCCCTGCATACCAAAATATTGTTGGCAACATACGTGCCCGTGATTCTCCTATCAGTTTTGAAGAATTATATGACAAACTAATTGATCATGAAATCTTTCTTCGTGATTCCGAGTCTCTCCACAACACCGGGGTTGTCCACATCAATTACAACCGCTACTCATCTTCGTCTGGTCCATCCGCACCACATCGCGGCCAATCGGCGCCCCGCCGTTTGTCATCTCATACGCCACCACCACCTAAGTCCACCGCTGCTGGTACCCAGATGCGGTGCTCGCTATTTCCCCTACGCACACCGCAAGTCCGCAATGCGCTGCCACCACCTCAAGCTCGCCCGCTGCCACCACCTCAAGCTCGCCCGCTACCACTCCTATCTTGCAACATTCCTCCAGTGCGCCTGAGCTCGATGTTTATGCTCAACGTACCTCACACTCTACTTCCTCCAACCCCGACCTCAATACATCCTTCACATTTACCTCTTCTCCATCGACCTCTCCCTCTCACAATGAACCCACTAACATCCATCCTATGGTCACTCGTTCTAAAAACCATATTTTTAAACCGAAGCAACTCTTCACTCTTAGCTCTAAGCATCCCATTTCTAATTCTCTGGAACCTACTTGTGTTTCTTCTGCCCTTAAATCCGCTCAATGGCGGAAAGCCATGACTGATGAGCTCAATGCTCTTCTTCACAATCAAACCTGGGAACTTGTCCCTCCATCCCCTCACATTAAACCAGTTGGATGCAAATGGGTCTTTCGCATCAAACGAAATCCTGATGGAAGCATCTCTCGCTACAAAGCTCGACTTGTCGCCAAGGGCTTTCATCAATGTCCAGGCATTGACTTCACCGATACCTTTAGTCCTGTAGTTAAACCTACCACTATTCGCATCTTCTTGACTCTTGCCCTAAATTCTAACTGGCCTGTGCACCAATTGGATGTGAACAATGCCTTTCTTCAAGGTTCACTATCTGATGAAGTGTATATGGACCAACCTCCTGGCTTTTCTGATTCCCAACACCCGAACCATGTATGTCGTCTACGCAAGGCCATTTATGGTCTCAAACAAGCCCCGCGTGCATGGTATACAGAACTTAAAACCTTTCTACTCTCGTATGGATTTGTTAACTCTGTCAGCGATTCCTCTCTTTTTCTCCTCTTTCATGAGCACTACACTCTCTATTTTCTAGTTTATGTCGATGATCTTCTTGTCACAGGGGACTCTCATACTGCCCTTCAAACGTTTATCACTGCCCTTTCCTCTCGGTTCTCGGTCAAACATCTCGGTCTTCTAAGTTATTTCCTTGGGGTTGAGGTCATTCGAACTCCAACAAGTATATTTCTCTCTCAACACAAATACATTAGGGATCTTCTTGATCGCACCAACATGCTTGGTGCTAAAGAGGTCTCTACACCAATTTCCAATGCTCCTCTCACATTGTTTGATAATTCTTCTTCTACTGATGCCACCCTATATCGTAGTGTTGTTGGTGCTCTTCAGTATCTCACTCTTACTCGTCCTGATATCTCATTCACTGTAAATAAACTTTCCCAGTTCATGCATCGCCCTACCCTTAACCACTGGACTGCAGTTAAACGCCTTCTTCGTTATCTCAAGCAGACTATCTTCCATGGTCTTCTACTTCGTCAATCTCATCTGAACAACATCACCGCTTTCACTGACTCTGATTGGGCTGGGAACCCTGATGATCGGTCCTCCACTTCGGCTTATATTGTCTATTTTGGCTCCTCACCTATTTCCTGGAGTTCCAAGAAGCAACGTGCTATTGCTCGATCTTCTACTGAAGCAGAATATAGAGCTTTAGCTTCGTGTGCTTCGGAAGTACTTTGGGTAAAACATCTTTTCAGTGAACTACGCATTCCTATCACTTCTACACCTCTCATTCATTGTGACAATCTTGGAGCTACTTATCTCTCTGCTAATCCTGTCTTTCACTCTCGCATGAAGCACGTTGCTATTGATTATCACTTTGTTCGACGACATGTTGCTGATAAATCCCTCAACGTCTCCTACATTTCCTCGCATGATCAGCTTGCCGATGTCCTCACTAAACCTCTTTCCCTTCAAAAATTTCTTTTCCTTCGCTCCAAGATTGGAGTCTCCGATGGATCCTCCATCTTGCGGGGGCCTGTAAAGGATATTATTGGTTCAATAATCCCCAATCCTCGTACAGTTGACGGCCACAAAGATTTGGATATTGATAAGAAGAATCAATCACAAGTCACTTAGAATATTTTGTAATCTTTTATTTTGAGTATGCAATATTGTAATTATGTAAGGTAGAATATTCTAATTGCTAGAATTGTCTTGGGCTCCAAGTTAGCCAACTTGTATAAATTGAAGTCTCATCTTTTAATGAAATAATTCAAGTTCTCTGTTCATAATCCTTATTAAAGTTTAGAGAAGATCAAGCTGAAAAGTTCATCTCCGAAATTCTCAAATTCTACATATTATATTCTTGAAGAAAAAAATCAGATGATTTATTTTAGAGATTGTAACCCGGCCCTTTTGATATTTTGATTATGTAAATTCAATTTGTACTGTTTTTCTTGTTTGTTAATTTGCAGACAATAAAAATTTAAGTTACGCTTGGTTCTTCGGGTAGTGAGTCAATGAGACTGGAGCCAGTTTCCATATCTTCTGTGCTCTAGAACATTGAAATAAAAAATGTGCTCCTTTGTTTCAATATCATTGCCACATAGAAAGCAAATATCATCAATCTGGATCCCTTTATGCTTGAGTTGGGAGGCAGTAGGGAGAAGTGATTTGATACACTTCCACAACAAGTGTTTATGCTTGTTATTGATATTCAACTTCCAAGAAGGTCTTCACATTCTTCTAAGAGCCTTATTCCCATTACTAGATTCTGGGGTCCCTTCTTGAATTTGCTTTGAGAGTTGGATCGCTTCATAGGCTGAACGAATTGAGAAATTTCCCACTGCAACATAAATGACATTAGGTAATACAAATTTTGTAGCACTTTTTACATAAGGCACATATGTAACACATGTGAGAAATTTCCCCACTACAACATAAATGACATTAGGTAATACAAATTTTGTAGCACTTTTTACATAAGGCACATATGTAACACATATTTGTAACACTTTTACATTACAGATATTTATGTAACACTTTTGTAGCACTTTATCAATATATAACGCTTATATGTAACACTTTTATATAAGTAACACTTTTTAAGTATCACTTTTTTTTGTTATTTCTTTTGTAACGCAAATAGGTAACACTTTTATCAATATGTAACGCTTATATGTAACACTTTTATATAACTAACACTTTTTAATTATCACTTTTTTTTGTTATTTCTTTTGTAACGCAAATAGATATCACTTTATTTAAGAAGCACTCTTGGCAACACTATATTTTATTGATTGTAACATTTTTTAGGCTATATTTTAGTAACACAAAATTATATAACTATCATTAAATCATGTCAATAATTTATTTAATTAATTGATGTCACCAAACCTAAAAATTGTAGACATCATGTACTGCTTTTTTAACTGAATTTTTGTTTTCTTTTTACAAAGTATTTTAGTTTTGCTTTTATTTTTTTATTTTTTTTACGGAGGTAATTAATTTCCTCGTATTAACGATGGAAAATGTGCATGTATATATTTTATTATTATTATTTATTTATTTTTTAATTTTTACTAACGGAGACCAATTTCATCGTTAACCATTTTTTTTATTTCTTTTACTTTTTTAAAAAACATTTACTAATGAAAATTGATGTTGTTGGTAATTACTTAGGAACTTTTTCGTCGGTAAATTATGTTTTTATTATTTAATTTTTTTACTATTTTTTATTTGTCGGTAAATTAATTTTATATTTTTATATATTTTTTAGTTTTACTGATTGAACATTTATCAGCCGATAAATTTATTTTATATATTTTTGATATTTTTAATTTGTTGTGTCCTTTACTATATAAAATAATATGATTTTCAAACTATATACTATATAATATAAAATTTGATATATACAGTGTATAATAATTTAATACATATATTATGTAATACAATCTTTATTATATAAAATATATTATATATACATATAATATAATTTATATATGTGTGCATGTGTATATATAAAATAAAGCAAAAGTTGTAATAAGAATCAACTTAGCTTAGTGGCAAATTGTCACTTCCATACATAACAGGTTGTGTGTTCAATCTACTTAGTGGCAAAAACAGTATTTCTACGAAGTGCTTCAAAAAAGTGTTACATAAGATTCATATTTAACACTATAGAAGTATTTTTTTTTAAAGTGTTACAATTATAAAAAGCGTTACAAAAAGTGTTACATAAGATTCATATGTAACACTTTAGAAATATTGCTTCAAAGTGTTACCAATATAAAAACTTAATATAACACTTAGAAAAAGAGTTACTAAAAGCTAATAAAAGTGATATCTTAGACTATAGGTAGCACGGGCAAGTGCAGCACCATAAAAGTGTTACCTTGTAGTGTCCTTTAGAAATTTCATGCCAGATTAATTTTGATTTCTCTCGTTTGCTGATAATTGGAAGCTTTAATATAATCTCAGCATTTTTTGGAGAGAAGACACTTAAAACTATGTCTTTAACCAGCATATCCGCATCCATAGCTTTTAACCATCGCATATCCACATCCATGAATGAAAAGAAGATCAAATTGTGGGAAATACTCACTTGGGATAGGACAAAGGCTTTTATGATAAATTAGATAAAACAAACTAAGTTTTCTACCCAATTTTGTGGTTCTTTTACCCAAGTACCCTTGATACTTGAATACAAAAGCAAAAAGTAGGTGGAGACATATATTCTCACATAAATATACTTTCTTTATTTTCAGATTTTTAACACTAGTTATAGTTTTTTTTAAAAATCATATTTTTATAAAATCGTTTAGTATAAAAAAATAACTTTTTGAAAATAATATTGAGTTATTATTAATTTATAATTTTAAGATATTTTAATAAATGGAAAATATTTTTAAAAAGTGTATAGTTTTTTTTGAAAATAAATTCATATTTAATTTTTTGATTTTAAAATTACTTCGATTCTTCTTTTGTTTTTTTAAATAAAATTATCATGTTTTTTATATTTTAATATTTAGAATTTAAAATAATTTTGTGGATTTTTAATGTTTTCAAATAAATTAACAATACTTTTAAATTTTATTGAAATAATTTTCAAAATAATAGACAAACTTTTAGATTTTCCAAATAATTGTTTTATGTTGTTTTTTTAATTAGTTTTTGGAAAAATGCATTTTTGGGACCAAAAATTGATGTATTCTTTTATTCTTCTTTGCGTATGTATATGTACATAGAGGTTGGCATGATATGACACGATTTGGGCATGATATGTATATGTAATGTACATGGGGGTTGGCACGATATGGGTACACAATTTTATACATAGGAGTGTGTATTTGGGGGAGTGTACACGATTTTCAAGGAAAACATTAATTACATCAGTTTCAATATTCAAAAACTTCAAATTAAAGGATGGGCATTTTGGTCAAATTGGATAGAAAAAAATTTTCTTATGTTGATGAGTTGAAAATTAAAGAGTACCCACTATCCATAGTGGTTACTTAAAAAATTCTCCCATCAAAAGAATGTTGTTTCACTGAAAATAAATCTCCAGAGGGGAAGTATCTGCCTCTAATCACCTTGCTCATAAGAAGAGATGGTTCAGTCAAAACTCTCCACAGTTGCTTTTCTATTAGAGCAAGATTAAACTCATGGAATTCCTTGAATCCGAGTCCACCAATATCTTTCTCCACAACTAGTTCATCCCATTTTGCCAAATGGATTTTCCTTCCTTTGTCATCTGATGTGCCCCACCAAAATTTAGATGCAATCTGACGCAGAGACTTGCACACTCCCAGTGGTAATAGGAAACATGACATAATGTACATGGTAAGAGAACAGGAAACAGCTTTAAGCAACACCTCTTTTCCAAATCGGTTCTTCTAATTAGAAATTCTTTTTTGGGCCATATCCACAACAAACTTAAAAGTTTCTTTTTTTGACCTACCTAAAACCATAGGAAATCCAAGATATCTTACATTAGAAGCAGTTTGAATACCGTTAAGAATGTTGCACACCAAATTTTTAGTATAAATGGGGACATTTTAACTGAAAAGAACAGAAGATTTATCCATGTTGACAAGTTGACCCGAAGCTCCACAATTCCAATCAATTTAATTCTTCACAATGTTGGCTGGTTGTACATTAGCTTCACCAAAAGAGCAAAGAGTCATCCGCGAAAAAAGATGAGTGATAGGAGGACAGTGTTTGCCAATTTTAATGCCATTAAAAAGAGATTGGGATTGTGCTTGTTTAATCAAGTTAGAGAGAGTTTCAGATAGTACAATGAATAGATATGGAGATATGGATGCCCTTATCTCAATCCCCCTAGAGGGTTTAACAAAACCAGAGGGTTGGCCTTGGAGATTAAAAGAGAATGCAGATGTGGAGATGCAAGATACAATCCATTGAATGAAATCTCATCTTTTCAAGAATTGAGACCACGAAGCTCTATTCGACTCTATCATAAGCTTTAGCCATGTCCACTTTTAGAGCCGTAAAACATTTTTTACAAGTTCTAGTCCTATTCAGGAAATGAATACGTTCATGAGCAATGATGACATTATCAATGATCTGCCTTCCTGTGATAAAGGTAGGCTGACTCAGGCATATGCATGGATGTAAAAAAAGGTTTCATTCTGTAGGCAATGATCTTTGAAATGGTCTTATAAACCACTGAACATAGACTAATGGGCATATAGTGTGCAATAGATGAAGGATTTTTGATTTTAGGGATTATGGTAATCAAGGTATGATTAACATTCTTAAGCAACTTACAATAACGGAAAAAATTCTTAACAGCAGCACCCAAATCATTGCAAATAATATACCAATTTTGCTATTATTAATTAAGCCGATTGAAACATGAGCAAATGATTGTGTTTTGATTTTTCATGAAATGGGTTAGAACCTAAACATGGTAAAGTAACCAGTGACAGGGGGACGAGTAGTAGCACGACCGAATAAATAAGAGTTAACATAATTCAACTAAAGTAAGATAAACTGATGCATAAAGTAATAGACCTTCACCAACCAACCTTTAAGAAAATGAATAACCCGGCCGGCAACATAAAAAAAAAAAAAAAGAGAGGAATATGGAAATTGATCATTTGACTTAAAAATAAGACTTGGTTGGAAAAGCAACAAGAGGATTTTTCCTCGAAATTGTTAAGCCGTGTTTTTCAATCACATCCAAATCTTCCCCTCTGGCTCCATCAGGCAATGCCCAATCAAACTTGTGCATGAGATTTGCTAATGTATGCTCCATCGACGTAGCTGCAAATTCAAGTCCCGGACAGATTCTCCGTCCAGCCCCGAATGGGATCAACTCAAAATCGAATCCCCTGAAATCAACAGAAGAATTCAAGAACCTCTCAGGGATAAATTTTTCGGGCTCTTGCCAACAAGCCGGGTCCCGACCAATAGCCCATAGATTAATCAAGACCTCTGTCTCGGGTGAAATATCGTATCCCATTACGTTCACATATTCTCTTGCAGCGCGAGGATACATAACTACCGAAGGGTGGAAACGAAACGTTTCTTTGATCACGGCTTTCAAATAGTGCATCTTTTCCAAGTCATGAGAAGTTATGTGTTGTTTCCCTTTCATAATCTCTCTAATTTCATCTTGTAGTTTCTTCATCACTGTCGGGTGCCTTATGAGCTCTGTCATTACCCATTCTAGGCTCGTCGATGTAGTTTTAGTTCCGGCTCCCAAGACATCCTGTTTTTAATCCGGGAAAATTGCACGATAAATTATGATAGGACAAGAATATATAAGTGTGCGATTGGATACCAAATTCTTTTTTTCATTTTTGTTCCCTGGAGAATATATTATCCCAATTACATATTGTGTACGATTTTTTTTAGAAAATTCACTTTTATCTCACTTTCATTTATTCAAAAAAAAAATGAAATCATCAATCATTATTACATATTTTATCACAAATCCCACTATTAATACACACATTTCCAAACAACATTCATAGTTTTACTATTTTTATATCAAATCAACTTTCACCGTTATTTAGATTTTCATTTCATATTCAACCACAAATTCAAAATTCAATATTCTTCTTTCATTTTTGTTTATCATTATTCTTTAGCTGGAAAAAGAATTCAAAATAAAATGATATAAGTAATCATTTCAGATGAATCCGCTATTTTCCTTTCACCTAATCAAATGAAAATACATGCATTGTGCGAGAAGAATAGTGAAATAGACAAAATCACAAAATTAGTTCGGTAACTAAAACACGGCTGGAAAAAGTAGGGTATTAATTTTAGACCCGACACGCAAACCCGACACAAATATAAACGAAATTAATGGGTATGGATCCAGGCTTTATGGGTCTGGATCGAACCCGAATAACCCATTATTTAAACAGATCGGCTTCGGGTCAACCTACTATGATTTATTTAACTCGTCTAACATGTTTCTAAATTTAAAAGAAAAAAATTAAGTAAATAATTAATTGTAAGAAAAAATAAAAACAAGCCATGTCTTTGAATTGTGATATTTTTATTAGTTGAATAGAGTGTCATGATTGTTGATTTTAAAAAAGTTAATTTTATTCAGTTGAAACTATTAAATGTATATAAAAATAATTATATTAAAAGGTTTCTAAATTGGTTCGGTCCGAGTTACTTGTAATATAAACAGGTCATGTCGGGGTTCAAGATTTTGACACGGATAATTTAATGAGTCGGGTCCAAGTTGACTTATTCTGACCCGGAAACCCACGAACTCGAACTCAACCCAATCCAAATTGATACCAGTACTACAAAATGCACGGTACGGTTTGCAAAATAATTATGTAACTACGTATGATGTTTCAAAATAATCCTGCAACTGTAACTTATACTCGAGTCTTAATTTTGATCCTAATTTCACCGAAAAATGGGAGTTTCACCGGATTTTAATCACATGAACAACACATATAATTCCCGATTTCCAGACAAAAATCAAGACTCAAATATAAGTTGCATGATTATTTCGCAAAAGTGCATTTTGTAGGACTGTATTTGGCAAAACCATACATATTTACATGACTATTTTGTCATCTGAGTCCTTTTTGCCACTGCCTTTCAGTTACAGGAATAATTTTGCGATTTTGCAAGAGATATATAAATCTTACCGCAATTAAAGCTTTAACGGTTGACCGATCAACATCGACACCAGGAGTATTACCCTTGTGTATACCAAGCAGTAAATCAACAAAGTTGTCTTTACTTTCATCTGCACCCTTGTTCAAGTGCTCTTCCAAGACTGCTTCCAGGATTTTATCCTGTTTCATAACATACATGTCCCGTGCAGCATTAAAACCAGTCAACCAATTAATCCAACCAAGACATGGAATAAATTCCCCCAGCGTCAGAGTACTCGACACCAATCCTTCACCTTCTTTCAACCCTTCCAAATACTCTTTCCCTTGCTGAGTTTCACTGAACCTCCTCCCAAAAGCCGCGCGACAAATCATATCATTCGTCAGCGTCTTAAACGCGTCTGTCAAGTTAACGGTCGACAAGGTCAAAAATTTATAAGCAATCTTTTCCACCAGGAGACCTGTTTCTTCTTCCATGATGGAATTATATGATTTGAGTTTTGTGTTACTGAGTAATTCGTGGACGAAGATGGTCCGCAAATTCCTCCATTGGGTGCCGTAAGGCGAACCAAGCAGGCCGTTAAAGTCGTACAATAATTTCTTTGGAGTAATTAGTACGGACCGGTTTGCGAAGGAGAGATCATGAGTTTTTAATATTTTCTTGGCTATATCGGCCGATGAAACTACCAAAACTGGTTGTTTGCCGAATTTGAGAAGCGTTATGGGACCGTATTTTCTGGATAAATTCCAGAGAGCGCGGTGAGGCAATGAGCCGAGCTGATGAAGGTTTCCGATGAGGGGAAGGGTTGGTGGTGAGGGTGGCAAGTTCTTCTTTCCACCTGAATTCATATTTCTGGTGAAACACCATGCACATAGTAAAACTACAACAGTGAACAAAAATGCTAACAACTGAAAATTTTCCTCCATTGTCTGATGATTTTTTTTTTTTTTTTTTGAGGAAAATATTGGGTTGTTGGGCTTATGAGCTGATGGTGGCTGCAACTTTTTATAGGAGCAAATTGCTGTGAATAATTCACTCGGTTTTGTTTGTAAATAATTAAGATATTGACTTACTCAATGATTGATTTCTTTAAAAATATTTTTTGTTTATTGCATCTAAAATATTGTGATATATCACTACAAGAAATTGAAATTTTACCGACGAAAAAATCCGTCGGTAAACCCATATTACCGACGGATCCGCGACGGATTCCCGACAGATTTTTCCGTCGATAAAATGATTGTCGGTAAAAATTTACCGACAGAAAAAATAATCCGTCGGTAATTTACCAACGGATTTCCGACGGATCGACAACAGAACTCCATAACACTATGCCGACAGGAGGGCGGCGGAGTTTGTGTCGCTAAATGATATTCGTCGGGTATTTAAGGCACCCAGTAATAACATAATCCCGACAGAATGCCGACAAAATTGTCACTGACGTATTCCCGACGGATATATGCCCGACGGAATGCCTACGGATTATCTCCGACAGATCGCCCACAGACAAATACCGATGGATCGCCGACAGACAACTACCGCGGAACGCCGACGGAATTTTGCCGACGAAAATTTTAAAAAAATTATAAATATTTTTTGTGAATTTGTTTTTTAATTATTCATTTCCTATTTTACAAATAACAATTCTAACAACATCCATTAAAATTTCACAAAAATATAGTACGAATTGACAAAAACTACCCAACATCCAACATCCAAAATTCAACATCCAACATCCACCATCCAAAATTATACCAAACAAAGCACCAAAATAACATAAAACAATTCAACATAAACATCAAAGACTGCAACATCTAAGAAAACAACATAAACAATCCAAAATCAAACACATCTATATAATCCAACCACAAGAGACACATCACTAAAATATAATAGTCTAATCCTCACTAAGACTCGCATCAACATCACCATCAGTCTGTGGACCTCGGGGAGTAGGTAGGTCGTGGGGATAGGAAATATGAGAGGTGCTCATTTTCCCAACATCCACTCCACCCGTGCCTCGAGGGTGCTCGTCCAAGCTATATACTCATCCAACTTTTGTTGTACCTCAGCTCGACCCTCAACTCTTCACTCCTCTCTTAGGTGCTCTGCTGCAGCCTGAGACATCTGGGATCCTTCAGAATATATCTGTAACAACAATCATAACATCCAAAATAATCAGCAAATTAGGGAGAAGGCAAAAACTTGTAGGCTTATGGTTTCCGAAACCATTAAAGTTGAGGTCGTGACAATGCATCAAACAAAATAGGGAGAAGACAAAAACTTGTATGTGACGGTCTCATGGGCATTGTTCATGAGACGGATCCTACATGTAACTAAAATTACAACCCAAACCCAAATAAAAAAGACCCATAGTTTTTGTACTTTGTAGGATCCGTTTTATGAATCTCATTCTATGAGACCGTCTCACATAAGACCACCTCTAGGGATAATTATAAAATCTACCTTGAGGTTCGGGTTGATTAATAAAAAACTCAAAGGAATTTCAAATGACAAAAAACCAATTCATACATTTTTTCCTTATTTGCAGAAATATTACAGTATTATCCTCAATATTAAGAAAAAATCAAACTTTAGAGGTAGTTTTCATAATTTTGAAACTCTCCTGTGTTTTTTTTTTAATTACTCAAAACCTCCGGGGTGGTTTTTGTTATTGTCCCAAGCAAAATATGTGAAGGAGTTTAGGTACAGCTAGAGTTATTGATTGGCCTTGGTGTTATATGAAGTGATTCTGGCCTTGGTGTGGTATGGAATGTGTTGAATTAGTGCAAACTTATAATTACAAGGTTGTAGTTAGAGCTATCAAATAGGCCTGGTCGGGCCAAAGAGAAAAATTAGGCCAAAATTAATCTATTGGGCCGCCATTTTTGTACCCCAAGCCCATGTTATATCTTAAAATTATATGTAAAATGCATCAGGCCGATCGAGCTGACCCAATATTTTGGGCCAAATGGGCCAGGCCAAATAGGTCCAATTCTTTTCGGGCTTATTAAACTGCAGACGAGCCTGGCTTTATCATCGTGGCGATCTGACCAGACCGAAGGGCTGATTTTGACAACTCTAGTTGTAGTATGTGTAAGCTGGTGTAATCTTTGTACTTCTTATAATGAAATAAATTACTACAAGAAAAATGGTCTATCTCAACACTAATTTAATGATCCTACCAAAAAAGGTCATTGTAAATAAGTATTTAATGATGCTTTTTAAAAAAACATTGTAAATTATAAATATTAATGACATTTACGAGAAAGTATTACCATTTTAGTCAATTTAATGACACTTATATTGAAGTGTCATTATCTTAATAAAATTACCGACTTTTTTTATAAGTGTCACGATAATTATAGAATTTACTTATGCTTTTTTATTTGTGCCCTTAGAATATATAACAACACTTTGTAAAAAGCGTCATAAAATTGATGACATTTTCTATTTTACTTACGCATTTTTTTATGTGTCGCCAAGTTTTTAAAACTTACTTACCCTTTCATTGCTTGTGTCAATAATATGACGACACTTATTAAAAAGTGTCACAAAGTAAAAAAATTGGAATATCTATTCCACATCGAAAGATTGAAGTATAGAGAATGATATTGAGAGTTAGTAAATAGAGACCATGTGGTGTATAATTGACCAACAACAGATATATTTAAAATGAGTCAAAAATCAAATATTAAGTTTAAAATTTTTAATTAATAAATAATTGACCTGTAATAAATTTTACAAAAGCTAGAAATACAAAATTCGTTACAATTTTAATGACACTAATTTTCAAGAATGTCGCGACTTTAAAGACGATTAAGAGCGTCCCTGAATTTAAGAACACTTTTAGCGTTAGCAAAGCTTCATTTAAATTATATTAAATCTTTAGAAATCGTGACAGAAAGTAGTATCACCACATAATGACGTATTTGATAAAAAGCGTCGGGAAATGTGTTTTACATACGCATAGATCTTGTATCACATATATTTTCGTGACACCAAATTTAACAATGCAATTCATGACGCTTTCAAAAGCGTAGATAATGTACCATGTGACGCTAATAAGCGTCACCAAGTGAAATTTTTCAGATTGTTATAAACAAATATAACTAATTTTTTTCCCTTAACCCTAACCGCCCCCCTTCCTCTTCTTTGCTCTCTGCAAAAATCATTCATTCTCCCCCTTCTCCCACCATGAGAGGAGGGGATAATAGTTAATTTCTTTACTGTTTTTCTTCTCTTTATGTTTTTTCGATTTCTCCCCTTGGTTGGAGTTGGTCTCTCCTTTGTGGGAGTTTATTTGCTTTTTCTTTATATATGTTTTTTTCATTGTTTTTTTCTTTTTTTTAGATCTATTCAGATATTAGTAGATTTGTTCTTACGGGGGCCTCATTCGGTTCTTCATCAGTTTCTGGTAGATCTGTAGATTAGAAAGGAATTCTATCTTACAATACCTTTCAAGTAGAAAAGAATTTTGTGTGGATTGTTTAATCCTTCATTAGAAGTACAATCAATCACTCATCCAACCAAAAATCACACACCAATGAGTTTTAATCTAATGCATTCTTTATGATCTATTGTATCTGTCTATTTTATTTTTTGTTTGTCTCCCCACTTTTCCCTTATTTAAAAGGTGGAATTAATTTGGTTTTCCATTCTGACTTCAGGATATTGTATCTTGGTTATTTTGTATTTTTTAATAAAAATGCAATTTCCTTGTTGTCGAAAATACTTTTGAGCTAATAAGGAAAAAAGTTTCAACTTCTTATTTTAGCCAAAAGGACATTTACATACTGGCAAAGGAGTAACAAGCGCGCACACACACACACACACACACACACATATATATATATATATAGTTATATATATAAGGATTGGATCAAATGAGACCACATTATTAGAGTGAGACATTGTTGACTAATCCTGTCCACAAATTTTAAATTTTAGATGGTTGAGATTTACCCAATTTAATTACTTTTTTTAATTTATTTTAAATCAGTAAAGGGTAAGATTGTAATTCTATAATTAGACAATTTCAATTCATTTGGTAACTGTTCCTAATTGATTCTTATCCCCCCCCAATTCGCTCATCATCACCTTCATCTTCACTATCTCTCGTAATTTTCCTTTTGCTATATCTTCAAATGGCAGATCAAGAAGAACCCAGAGCAGAACCAGCATACCACCACCCTGCGCCCAACAAAATGACCGAAGAAGACGAAAAAAGCTCTGCAGAGAAGAAAAAGGCGCCGCCCCATCAACACGCTATGACTACCCAGTCAGAAACCGACGTCGAACCCTCTGCGCATTAATCATTGTCTCGGAGCGGCATCATTGATACCAATTTCTCACTATCTATTGGGATTTTCGTTGATCTTGATTGTATTTTTATATAATTTTCTTGAAATTCATATTTTGCAAGATTTATTCACCGGGTTCAGGGGACAACCGATGGTTAAGCTTTTATTAATGGAGGTTCTAGGTTTTTTCTAGTCGAAGAAGACGGATTATGGTTTATATGTTTGATGTATACTTATATTTTAGTATATGTTACTACTGTATACTTATATGTTTTTCGATGTATACTTATAAGTGTTTCGATGTATAAGTAGTAAAATTTTGATGTATGTATTTTTGTTGCTGTATACTTATATGTTTTGTTGTATACTTATATGTGTTTCGCTTTATACTTATGTGTGTTTTGTTCTATACCTATATTTGTTGAAGAAGATGGTTTGTGGTTTTTGAAAAAATTAGGAGATTTATGACGTATACTTATATGTGTTTTGATGCTTATTTAGTTGATTTTTACCATATGTTTTTTATGTATTCTGCTCTGACACTTTAATTTTGGTTTTTTGTGTCAGGACTGGTGTTTTGTTAATCATGGCTAAAAGAGGTAGAAAAAGTGAACAACGTGTCGAGGGCAACTTTATACATAGTCTGATTTTATTGTATAGTTAGACATAGTTTACTGTATAGATAGTCTGATTTTATCGTATAGTTAGACATCATTTTACTGTATAGGTAGTCTGATTTTATTGTATAGTTAGACATAGTTTACTATATACATAGCCTGATTTTATTGTATAGTTGGACATAGTTTACTGTACACAATTTAGTTAATTGATTTGTGTCTATTAGTTGTTGATTTTTTATTTATGTTATTTGGTATACCATAATTATTGGTCTGCCCAGAATAATCTTGTTAATTGATTCTTTAATTCATGGTCCCCACATATTTTTGTTTGACAATTGTAATATGATGTACAAATATGTTAAATATACAGTATATTAGTGTTAAATATCCAGTACAATAATGAGCGTGATTTTCTCTCTCTATAACTAATTTACTTAATTCACGGTCCCCACATGTTAATGTACGTGATTCTCTCTCTCTTTCTTAATAACTGATTCCTTAATTCATGGTCCCCACATATTAATGTGCGTGACTCTGTCTCTCTCTCTCTCTCTCTCTCTCTCTCTCTCTCTCTCTAACTGATTCCTTAATTCATGGTCCCCACATGTTTTTCTTTGACCATTTTAATATGCAGTAAATTTATGTTAAACATACAATATAATAGTGTTAAGTATACAATAAATATATGATAAATGTGCAGTATACTGCATGGCAGAACACATGCGTGATTTTTTCTCTTCTAGTGCGATTTTTTCTCTCCCCAACGTGATTCTCTCTCTCTCTCCCCATAACTGATTCCATATTTGGACGGTCCCCACATGTTTTTTTGACATTTATACCCTTTTTTAGATTTAATTAAATAGTTAATGTATTATTATCCCAATTATTCCTAGCATTTGATGTAAATAGGGGAGGGTTGAGATTAGTCCACACTGTCTCACCATAAAATGTGGTCTCGTTGGATCCACCTTATATATATAATATATATGGTGTTGGATCCAATGAGACTGTTCGCCAAAAATATTTGGATCATACAACTGCAAGTGTACAATTTAGTTTATAGAATAATGGCAAGCAAGGTCGTATTCCTCAAGGGGATTGATATGTGAAATACTTAGGCTATAATAACATCGCATTCCAAATTTATTGAAGCGACCGAATATCCAATTGTATTAAAATAAAAAATAACAAGAAAAATAAATAAGTTTGCGAACTCCACAAGTATTTTCAACAACTACAGGAGCAATCTCAGGCACATAATTTTAACATGTTTCTTCAATACTAAATCTAATTAAAGTTTCAAAACCGATTCACGCAATTCTATAGGTTCAATTCCTAAGATAGTTTATTACCCCTCCCGGGCGGCGCATAAACAATAGATTAATAACAATTGTAGGTCACCCGACTCAATACAACTATTATTAACTCGCAAAAGATTTATGAATTGAATGACTCCCCACAAACAGTTGTAGATCTCCCGACTCGATATACCCGTTTATGTCTGAATTCGATTTCCATCTTTGTTATAACTCCTCTTCCGAATTTCGCACTAACAAATATGACATGCAAATTATTCCCGACAAATAAAAAGCAAATATAAATAAGCACTCGAATTCATAAAATATAAAACATGAATCAATTAAGAAAATAATTAATCAAGATTTAACATGAATCCACAGTTTCGATTATGCACCTAAGATCCAAAAGATTAGTCAAACATTGATAATAAATTCATACACAAATTCGAAATCAACATTATGACATTGTTTAAGCACAGACAAGAGATCTAGACATAGAAAGAAAACCTCTTCTTCTCAAGATGGATTCCCCTCCTAAGCCTTCGAAGCTCTTGTGCTCCCGTAGATGTGAAAGGCCTTATGGTGTTCTTCGCGACCTAGCCTTCCCCTCTCAGAAGATCTTTGATTCTTGCGTTCCTGTGTAATTTGATGTGTTTTTTCTGTATGAAATGATGTTGGATGATGTATGATGATGAAAATTCATTTAGACCTTGGTCCCCTTTATATAGGTGCTTGGAGAGGTCACTTGTAGAGTTGGAACGGGAAAAGAACTCCAAAAAAAAAACGCGTCTGCAGAGTCCCACACGGTCTGGCCGTGTGGCACCACACGGTTGTGTGGATTTTTGCCCTTTCCCACATGCCCGTGTGGGCTCACACGGTCTGGCCATGCGAGCTTGGTTTCGTCCCCTGTTTCTTTCCCTTCTCCACACGGTTGTGTCATTCCACACCGGCATTTCCACACGCATGTGTGACACCACACGGTCCGACCGTGTGAAGTGTTTTTGTCCATTTTCTTCATCATTTTGATCTTCTTTTCGCATTCATCAATCTTAACCGGGCATTCAACTGATATTTCTTCGTTTTAAGCCCCATTTCCATTAAAAATTACAAGAACACGCAGTATCATGTCCTTCTAAGAAACCAAGTAAAAACATATTAAATATGTGTGCAAATGCATCAAATATATATCATTTTAAGCCTCAAAATGCACGTATATTTTACACACATAAAGCATTGCTCGTCCTCGAGCAATTTAAGAAAAATAATATCAATGGGTAAAAACTAACACCCAAGAACACTATGCATATTAAATATCATTTGACTCCATACTCAAGGAAACCATGTAATTCATTATCAAAAAGTCATCATTCATAAACTCGGCATAAGTAATACTCTCTTGGGTACTCGACATCGCGACTCACAAGTAGATAGTGTATCACTCGACTCTCAAAGTGTATGGATGGTGTTTACGCTCAAATTCAATTCAGTGAAAGTAGAACCAACATAGGCTTGCAAATCATCTAACATCTCGACCACTTTTGTGTCCACAATCTAAGAATCAAAAAGGACTTTTCATTTGGTTGCAATGTAGGCTCTTTGGTAAGGGTAGGAAAAATTTGGATTATGTGACTTGACTTGAGCAAATAAAATTTAAGCGCACAGACTTGCAACTCACCAACCCAATTTCAGCATAATACTAATTTTTCTTTTTCAACTTAATTCCACCCTTATTAGCCTCAAGCTTCTCATTTTTTCACAATTTTCAGATTTTTTTTTTTTTGTTCTTGCTCGATTTTCTCTATATATTTTTTCAGAGAGATTTCTTTCTTTTTCGAGCTTCATGCTTTCTTTATTCACCTAGATACTGCTCATCCCTCTTTCTTTTGCCAACTTCCTCTCTCTTTCATAAATTTTCACCACTTCTCTCCCAAACTTGTTCATTTTCTATAAGTCCAAGAAATTTCAGGGACAAAATTATTTTACAATTTTAAAGATCAATGTGGCTAAGAATAAAAGTTTTGGCTCAAAATTGGCTAACTAGGGAATCATGAGTTCATAGGTAGGCTTTTTAGGCTAAGTAGGCTAAACAAAGATGGTCTTTGATCATTTTAAAAATTGCACACATGGCTTCCATGAAGATACCAGAGCAAGTTCTAGAGCTCTATCAATCATGAATGACACTCAAAAAAAAAAAAAAAGTCTGCATCATATAAAGCAGTTTAAGGCACAAAAGCTCACAGGCTTATTTTTCGCAACATGCTCAAATACCCAATTTTCTTAACTAATACCAAACAAATAAATGACCTCTTCCCAACAATTCATCACACTATTCCCAGAAGTATGTTATCTCATTCTATAAGATGTTCATAGTAAAATCATACGGGATCTGGGCATTTAAAAACTTAATTAAAATCACACACAAAAGCAATTAAACGTGCTAAAGCGGTAAACATGCAAAAAAAAAATTAAAAATCGAATTTTTTTATGCTCTACATGCAGTCCTAAATGCAATACAAAATGCAAGAAAGTACTAAATTACACATTCTTGACAACCCCCCAAACTTAAAATATGCTTCGTCCCGAACATATGAGAAAATTATCAAAAGAAAGAGGAATACGTAATAAGTACTTACATGGATGGTTCACAACAAGTAAATGGTCGAAATTTCTTGTGAGTTTCTGGCCCATACTATTGTTTAATTCTTTGCCCATTTACGATGAAAGTTCGACCATTATTTGCTAGTAATTCAGTGGCTCCTCCTGGTGATAGCACCTTTTTGATCATGAAAGGACCAGACCACCTTGATTTAAGCTTGCCCGGGAATAATCTCAATCTTGAGTTATACCGCAGTCCTACTAGCCCGTAAGAATTCTCGTTTAAGAATTTTCTTGTCATGGCATCTCTTTGTGCGATCTTTGTAGATTTGGGAATTTCCATATGCATCTTGACGGAATTTTTCCAGTTCGCTTATTTGTAGTTTTCTCTTTTCGCCTACTGCACTCATGTCAAAATTAACCTTTTTCACTGCCCAAAATGCTTTATGTTCTAATTCCATTGGAAGGTGGCATGATTTCCCAAAAACCAATCGATACGAGGACATGTCCAAAGGTATTTTGTATGTCGTATGATAAGCCCATAAAGCATCGTCAAACTTGAAAGCCCAATCTTTCCAATTTGTGCTAACCGTCTTTTCCAGGATTTGTTTGACTTCCCAATTAGATAGCTCGGCGAGCCCATTTGACACCGGGTGGTATGCGGCGGCCACTCGATGTTTAACTCCATATTTTTCCATCATATTATTGAATAGTTTATTGCAGATGTGTGACCCTCCATCGCTGATTAGGGCCCGTCAGTTGCCAAACCTAGTGAATATCAAGTGTAATATTATGAGCACTAGTAAGAGATTCATAAGAGACATGTAAATATTCTATTACTAATTTCATGCTATTAATCTCCTTTTTCAAAAGCCTGTATTTAACAATCATATTTGGGAACTCATTTCGCAATTCATCATAATCATCTTGCAATTAATTAATGAAAGAGATAGAAGAATCATAGCGTACCTCATTGTCTTCATCGATGCCCATTAGACATTGCTCAGTTTTTTCATCTCCGGATGTTGCAAGAAACTCATCCCATGTTTTGTCCTTGGCATTCAAGGCTTTTAATTTTCTGTGAAATTGCTTCTTCTTCCTTTGTTCTTCCTCCCTTTTTGAGCAATCGACAACATAGTGTTCGGATTTTCTGCACTTAAAGCAAGACTTGTTTTTCGCTTTTCTTTCCTTGTTTTTGTTTACAAATTTTGTAAATTTTCTAACAAGATAATCTTTATTTTCATCTTCATCTTCCTTGTCATTTGAATAGTAATTTTTCGATCTTGAGACGAGGCCTTTTGGAGTTGATTCCATATTCGGTTGAAAAGTAGATGTTCTAGAACTACTCCTTTCGTTGGTATAGACCTCATAGATGAGAAGATTGCCAATAAGTTCATCGATCTTGAGAGTCTCAAGATTTTGAGCTTCCAATATCGCCGTTACTTTTTCGGACCAAGAAGAAGTAAGAATGGTTTGTAACCTTATGTTCTCCATATATGAATTTTCCAAGAGCCACTAAGGGATTTACAATGTTATCGAGTCTTTCGATTATCTTGGAAATATTTTCACCTTCAAGCATGATGAAGTTTTCAAATTCCTTAACCAATATGGTCTTCCAAGCTTGTTTTACCTTTTGTGTGCCTTCATAGATAACTTCCAATTTTTTCCACATATCATGGGCAGATCGAATTCCTCTAATAGCATTATACTCCGTAGCGGTAAGAGTACAATGAAGAATGTTAAGAACTTTACCGTTTAAGGAGAATATTTTCTTGTCTTCATCATCGAAGTCCTTGAAAACTTTAAGAGTTTGAGTTGGTATGGATACTCCGTCTATAACCGCGTTTCAAATATCGAACACGCAACCTTGTAAGAAGCACTTCATTCTATCTTTCCTAAAGGCATAATTAATAGAGTCAAAAAGAGATGGCTTGTTGGATGAAGCACCGGTTGGAAGATAGCTCTCGTTCGTAGCCATGGATCTTCCCTCTTTACATGCAAAGATTAAATAAGTTTGCCAAAAAGTCTGACTTTGATACCACTTGTTAATCAAAGTAGCTACGAAAATCTAGAGGGAGGTAAATAGTTTTTCGCAATTTCTAAGATTTTTCTTCTTTTTTTCGAATACATGAAGATTTTCAAGAATATAAGAGATAAAAGAAGAATTAACACAATGATATATAGTGGTTCCACTCATCTAGAACTTAATCCACTACCACCCATTATGTCCGAGTGGATTTCGAAAAGCAAAATTTTATTAATAGATACCTAACGATTACAACTCAACAAGAAGAGCACCAAACTCTTCTCACACCAATATCCTTGAAGAACACCAAACTCTTCGACACCTCGAGGAACTTCAAACTCTTCAACACGAAAAGCACTAAACTTTCAACCAACAAACTCTAATCTACCAAACGTGTTCTTGCCAAAAGAACACTAATAAGAATTTATTGTTTTGGATGATGTTACAAATACAATAAAGAATACACTTTGAATGAAATATAACAACTCAAAAGTGCAAGTGTAATCAAGAAGGAAAGCCTAATAAGCAAGATGTGAAAGCGTAGTGGTTAGGCTATTAGAACAAGAATGTTGAAAATGAAGTACAATAAATTTGCTGAGATTTTCTTGTTATGTTATATAATTATGTTGTCTTGTGATCCTTCAAAATCCCCGAATATTTATAGAGGAGCTTCAAGATTTGATCTCAAACATAGGCTCCTTCAATTTGAATTTTGTCTGCAAAACAAAGATCAAGAGATCTACAAAAATAGTTAAGAACTGATAAAGTAAATCTTGATGATAAGTGATGTTGCAACAGATAAAATCTGTTGGCAAATTGTTTATAGCAATTGGTCGCTATGTATAATATTTGAAAGTTTAAACTATTGGTTCAAGATTTGATACGTGTTGATATCAAGAGAGACCGGTCTCTATATAAGAAGAGTGGTTGTTGCGGATAGAGATCGGTTGTTGTCAATTTAGAGAAGAAAACAAATTCACAGGTACATGTTGTTGTCCTAAGAGACCGGTCACTATCTGTAGAGACCGAAGATAGAGATCGATTGCTGTCTATAAAGACTGGTCCCTGTGCATAGAGACCGATGCTGTCAATATAGAGAAAAAAAATGTTTTTTTAGCAAAACACAGTACCGGTCGCCCTCTATAGCGATCGGTCACTGTCACTACATAAAAATCTTATTTTGTTTTCAAAACTTTGAAGAACATACAGGTACTGGTCGCCCTCTATAGAGACCGGTAGCCCTCAATACAAGGACTTCTCCGTTTTTCAAAAACTTTGTAAAACTTTCAGGTACCGGTTGCTCTCTATAGAGAACGGTCGATCTCGAGATAGAGATTTCTCCGAATTTTGACTGAAATAGAGTTCAAGTAATACATTATAAAATTGATTAAATTGATTAAAACATTTGAAGTATTCTATATAGTATTTTGATAGCATTCGATAAAATTTGTTTTGGTTTGTAAATCGAAAATGTGAAATCATCAAAATTAAAAATTACTTTGTTCCAACACATCATACATGTCATAGTGTTTGGTTCTTGATCAACCTCATGTTGCGTCAAATCAAACACTCATCATTTCCCTATGGGCACCTGAATGTTCTGTCCTGAGTTCTCTCCAAGGTATGTAAGGAAACTGTGTGCTTGGTGACCTGGTTGTTTGCATCTGTAGCATCTCCCTTTTTCGAACAGACACTCCCCTATGATTTCTTCCACATTCAACAGAAAGCGGTTTATCCATTTGGCCACCAGGACTTGTGTTCACATTCATCTTGATTTCCTTATTCTATACATTGCCCTTAAACTAATTGGGGGTTTCCTATTTTCTATTTTCTTGAATCTCCACCGTCTTCCGGTTTCCTCTATCTATGTTCAGACAAGTAGCTACTGCATGTGCTCATTCTACGACATCAATATAGGTCATTGCTTCTTGACCAATGAGTATACCTCCAACCTCAGGGCACAAATCCTTCTCGAACCTTCTTGCCCTTTTTTTTTTTAGTGTCCACAAGATGTGTGGCATAACGGGACAACTGGTTAGATTTTTGCTCATATTAAACCACCGACTATCCCCCTTGCTTGAGCTTCAAGAATTCTGCCTCCTTATGATCTCGATAAGATTGCGGAAAATACTTGTTCATTACGACTTCCTTAAACTCTGCACATGTTAAAGAATCACGCTGTTCCTCGTTCTTATTCCCCAATATGCCTCCCACCAGAGATCATCATCTTGAGTGAATTCAAACACAACATATGATATCCACTGTGTATCAATGCATGCTATATGTGGAAAAATTATCTCTAACAAATGCAACCACTCCTCAATGAATACGGGTCATCGCGTTCGTTGAATCTTGGGGGCTGGTAGTGTTGAAATTATTCCACTACTTAGTTTCCTTGATTACCTGGGTTTCGGTTGTTTTGAGCCGCTTGTCTTTGCTGAGAAAATCATTGAAGTACAATAACCAAATTGGCAATTAGATCTTGCCCATCTCTATTATTATTATCATTCCCATTCCCATCATTGTTACTGCTATTTTCACCTCATATCTGAGGGACCATTGGTTTTTTTTTTACCAATATGTTTGTATTTTAGTACTAATAATTAAACATATTATCAAATATATATAATAATAATAATAATGTACAACTAAATAATTCAAAATTGGAATAAAAGTAAACTTTTATTTTATAACCTCTTATTCATGCAAATGTTTTTAAAATTCATAACAATATATATTCAAAAATAAAAGGAAAAATAGATCATCTAAAAAAATTATGAAGCTTCTAATTATCTCAGTTCACCTAATCCCAGTTATAAGATGATTCAGCTGATTTCAACGTCTTATAATTTACATCCTCTTATGGATCCTTGTCTACAACTTTTCTTAATGATTAAGAGACAACGTTCTAACATAAAGTGTAATGCATTTTTATATTAATTATGCATTATTGTCCTAGTTGGCATACCCCTCAACTACTATTTGTATCAAAATATGAACTTGTAGTAAATAAATTTCTTTCATGTAAATCATGACAAAATTAAGATACAATATGCATATTTTGTTATCATGACATCATGAAAATCATAGCAATTATAATATGTAATGACATATATTAATATGAAAATATGTACCTTGTTGGAGCTGACAAACGAAGTACATGTGGTTAACTTGTGGTAAAAGATTTTTTTTGTTTTTTGTGTGTCTTTACATTTTTTATCTTGATTTAAAGTTTAACATGTGATTTTTTTTTGAGTCTTCAGGAAAGCTGACATGCTCTGATTCCACACTGTAACGCCCTGATTTTTATGAAAATAATTTTTAAGAAAAATATTAAATAATTTGGATGTCACACCCAAAAAAGAGAGTTTGCAAAAATAAAATATTTAATATAATTTAATAATATATATTAAATATCATTTAATCCTTTATGACAAACCGAATGCAGAAGCGAAATTTAATAATTAAGTATAAGAAAACGTTATTCATTACATCAAAGTAATAAAATTTTAACTAACAAATTAGTGGAATTCGTCCAATGTAGATTCTAGACTAATTATTCACATATATTTTTTTGATATAGACCACATTATCCCTCCTCGCCTTCGTCCTGCCAAGCTCCATCTGGAAAAACATGAGAAGATAGTGAGTGAGTAAATAGAATTACTCAGTGGGAAACTACATTTGTTCAAGCTAAATAAAATTCAGGCATCACATTAATGAAAAACTTGTGACATAATCATAGCATAATAGAATCATAAATCATGGCATCATAGAGTTTCTAGAGCAATAAGATGAAAACTCTTTAGAAAAATGTTTAATACTTTTTAGAGGACCTATTAATACTGTTCAGTGGGACTTCTAATATTTTCATTAGAAAACCTAATACTTTTCAGGAGAATTACTAAAAATCTTTCAGGAGAAAACTTATATTTTCAGTGGAACTTGTAATACGTTTCACGAGGATCACGACTAATACTTTTGATGGAAACAACTATAACTTTTTAGGGAGACTATTAAACATTTCAAATGACTACGTACTAATATTTTTCAGATAGACTATTAATAGGTTCCAAATGAAAATCTAAATCTTTTCAGCACCCGAGTGATACTATATAATATTCAATATTACAAAACTAATACTTTCAAGTGAACTATGTACTGATACTTTTCAGATTGATTACTAATACTTTTCATAATAACTACTAATACCGGTTCATGAATATTACAAAAATGCTATTGCTAATATTACAAAAACAACAATGAGTCGGTTTTTGGGCTCCGTCTAACGGATTTTGGCCCATTAGACCATCTGACATAGTTTTTGTCTTTACTTATTATTTAAAATTTCAGTATCCAATCATAGATCCATTCATCTGATTTCTGGAGATGCTCTCCTTATAGCATCTTTCTAAGAAAATTTAAATTAAAAAGTGCACACAAAGAAAAAGGTGGCCATCAATTAATCATTGGATAATAAAAATGAAAAAACTGAATCATTTGCACTTTATCTAATTACTTGGTAGGTGAGTATCTATACTTGTCTTTTTACAATTTTGGAGGCTCTCCTTTAATTAATGCATAATTTTTTGCCCTAACTAACATATATTCTTTGCATGGATTATCATATTAATAAATATATCTTTCAAATTTTTTCAACGGTACTGTATAGCTAGCTGATTATGTTACAGCTATACACGTGAAAATTACAAACTTTATCCAATTTTTTTGAATTCTTTTAGTCGGACCGCATATCCATGGTAGGTGTAAACCTACGTTATTTATTTATTTATTTATTTATTTTTTTTTTTTGATAACTTCGAACTGCGCCACGCTTTATCGGCGACAACGACTCCGCTCCTCATTCTGCCGCCAAGGTAAACTGCGGGATGTGCACGCATAGCGGCGATGTTACGGCGGGTCTGGCGGCGTACAACTGAGATCCTCCCGCAGGTAAAGAGAACAATTATGTTCGACCCCCCAATCTACTAATAACGATCTCTTCCCGAATCGAACCCACACGGATGCTATTTAGTATGAGTTCCCACCAAATCTTCACCAGCTCGCATATGCCCCGGGGAGCAATTTGATGGAGTAGGGATATGAACCCCTGACCTCCACCCCACAAACAATTTGATGGAGTAGGGATTTGAACCCCTGACCTCCATCCCACAATTGTTTGTGGTGGCCAGGTGGGCTAATTTCATTGCTCTTAACTTCTTAAGGAGTTTCTTATTTTTCGTCTTTTACTTATAATCCAGTATCAAATTCTGATTTTGAAATGTTTGGATTAAAGTTTTCCAAGAAAATGAAGCCACAACTACCCGTTATTTATTTATTTGTTTTTTTTTTGTTCTTTTCTTGAAACGATACATTATACTTTTTTATTTTGCTAATAATAATTAAAAAGTCTTGCCAATTTAACTAAACTATGATATTCAGGTTTCTCCTTTTTTGTTCCACCAATCACGGTACAAAACTTTGTATTAATTTATTTAATTTCAATTATAGTTGTTGCCAATAATAAAGCAAAGTTCCTTTATTATTCGTTTCGCTGATGACAAAAATAAAAATAAAAAAAACATATACTTCCCAAGTTACATATGATAGCGCAATTAAGTAAATTATTAGATTCTTCGTTAAAATAAGATGCCTTTAATTTGTTTCTACTGTCTACCTTGTAATCGAATCTCATAGAATAAAAAATAAACACAAACACACATACAAAGATCAAAAAAAGATCAAAACACAAAACATGTACACAAAAAAGGGAAGGGAAAAAAAAACTTTTTCTTCCTCGTTTTTCACATTTCCCTGCTGTGGATGGTGGAATGTTTATCAATATTACAGTAATAAGATATAAAAGGACAAAAATGCCCACTAGCATGGTCTAAGCCATGTTATAAACTGTTTTGTGGCACTGTGTGTGTATGTTCCGAGTCGTGTGAAACTGGAATGTGCCAAGGTGGAGAATGTTAGAATATGACCAAATTATGTATTGGCCCATTTCACATTTGTCCAGACCCCATTTGAGACTAAGCCCAAAATGCAACCATCACTCAATTCTCACCCGGTGCAACCCGACCCGAGTTTAAAACCGCGGATCCTTTTATTTCATCCTAACCGTCCATTTTGTGGTTTTAATCCACACCATTTGTTCCCCACTTAAATACCACTTTATCTCCAAACCCTAAATAGACTAACACTCAGATTTCAAACAGTATCATCCCTCTCTCTCGATTTGCAGCGGATCATGTGCTCTCTCTAAAATCTCAGTCAGCTCTTTTCGATCCTTTGTGAATCCCTTGTGAGCTTTGAGTGTTTGTGAGGACTGTGTGTTCGATTGAGCTTGTGAGTGTCCGTTCGTTTTCGGGGGTTTGGAGATCTAGGGTTTCGGGTTTATTTCTCCGGTAGGTTTTCGGGTGATTCGAGGGTTCAGACGGCTGTGGGCTTCGGTGTCTCGGTGGTGGCCAACTTTGGGTGCATCCGGTTTCGTAGTCGACGGTGAAGGGACCGCTACACACAACCTGATCCTAAGTCCCGTTCGACCACTAAGCTTCGTGCTTCAAACAGGTGATATCTTTCCTATTATTACTCTCAGTTTTTGGTTCTATTTTCAGGGCTTCTACTGATTTCCCTTTTGCCCTTTTGTGTGGCAGTGGTTCGTGTTTTTCAAGCCCGTTTTCGGTCCAGCTCCGGCGGTCTAAAGGGTTTACACTTCTCTGTAGTTTTTTAGGCTTTTGTAACCTTTAGCTTCTGGCTTTTGTTTTTTGCTTCTTTGCTTCGGTTTGGATAGGAAAGTGGCTTCCCTTGTGCGTGTGCATCGCACGACTTTATTTTTTGGTTTATTGCCTTTATATAAAAAGGCCTATAATCCCTAATCCCTACCCCGTAAGATGCATCTTGTAATAGTTAAGTCTGTTGGACTATTGTATAATGGCTATGGCGTACGGGCTCGGCAGGGTCGATACCTAACAGTGGTATCAGAGCATCCCCCGCTGTGGCAGTACGAAACCCTTACCCTAGGGTTTCGCTCTGGTAAAGATGCTTAATCTCCCCTTTTACAACTATTAGTAGTGTAGCCGCTTGCCGCGGATTTAACACTTTCGTAGTGTAAATACCGCTTGCCGCGGTTTATTTGCTGGGTCTTTGTTGTTGGGATTCTGTGTGATCCCATATCTGCCTTATTTGCTCTTACGTAGTTGATCGTCTTTTCAGTTTTTTATTTAGTATTAAAGGAACTCCGAGCGAAAAAGCCGCTTGACCCTACACCGCGAGTGTAGTGGAATCCTGTGGTGCAAGGGGTTTCCTATCTGTGGCCTTTATTTGCACTTCTCGCCGTATTCAATTTTTTAAATGTGTTGTTGCTTGTTGCGATTATAACTTGCTTTGTGTGCCTTGTGTTTTTAAAATCAATTTGTGTTTTTATGAAAATGGTTGTGCCGAGTTATAATCTTGAACCGTTAATGGAAAAACTGATTTTTCGACTTGGCAACAAAAATGAAACGGATTTTAATCCAACAAAAGGTTTATAAGGCTGTTAGTGGTGTTTATGCTAAAAAAGATACCGCTGAAAAGAAACTTGAAATTGATGAGTATGCGTATTCTTCTATTATTTTGAACCTTTTTGACTATGTGCTTAGAAAAGTTGGTATACTTACTTCAGCAAAAACTTTGTGGGAAAAATTAGAAGAATTGTATACGGAAACTTCTTTGCCTAGTAAGTTGTTTTTGCTTGAAATTTTTTTCAGATTTAAACTTGACTTAAACAAAGAGATTGATGAAAATTTGGATGTGTTTACCCAATTAATTCAAGATATTAAGTTGACGGGTGATAAGAATATTGATGATTATACTCCGATTGTGCTTTTGAATGCTATTCCTGAGTCTTATGGTGATGTTAAATCTGCTATTAAGTATGGTAGGGAAACGATCGCACTTGACACTGTTAGTGAATGGCCTTAAAAGCAAAGAATTGGATTTAAAAGTCAATAGAAGTTCTAGGCAAAATTCTGGTGAGGTTATGCATGTGAGAGGACGTTCTCAAAATAGGTTTAATAAATCTGGTAATAATAACAACCAGAAATTTGCTAAGAAGAAAGGAAAGAATAAGTCTAGGTCTAAGTCTAGGCCTAAAAATTAGAAGTGCTATGAATGTGGTCAAAGTGGTCATTATGTTAGGGAATGCCCTAATATAAGAGGAAATCAGAATTTTAAACAAAATGAGCATGCGAATATGGCTTCTACGAGTGAAAACGTGTCTGATATCTTTATGGTTTATGAAAATTGTCTTTGATGAATTACCGCGCATTCGAATCGTGTGTGAAACTGAGTGGCTTGTTGATTCTGGTTGCACTTTTCATATGACACCATTTAAAAAGCTGTTTTCTAATTATAAAGAAGTATTGCATGGTTCTGTGTCATTGACTAATCAAAAACAGTGTAAT
Organism: Rehmannia glutinosa; assembly: GCA_016081115.2. NCBI lineage: Eukaryota > Viridiplantae > Streptophyta > Magnoliopsida > Lamiales > Orobanchaceae > Rehmannia > Rehmannia glutinosa. The sequence goes on from CM071934.1 coordinate 76,908,384, forward strand.
ATTGTTGGAATCGGTGATGTATGTTTAAAATTTGATTCTGGCTATATTTTGACTTTGAAAAATGTGAGCCATGTGCCTGATTTATGTAGTAATCTGATTTCTTGTGCTTCTCTTGAGGAAGATGGTTTAGAGGGAAAATGGGGAAAAGGCTTAATGAAAATTTTGAAGGGAAACTTGGTAATTTTCAAAGATGTTAAAAGGAGGAATTTGTATGTTTGCACTGCTGAACTTGAATCTAGCCTGCAAAATTCTGTGAATGTTGTGTGTGGCTCAGAAAATGACAAAACTGATTTATGGCATAAACGTTTGGGTCATGAAAGTGCTAAAGGTCATGAAATTTTGCAGAAAAATGGCTATTTTGGAAAAGATAAATTGTCTTGTATGCCATTTTGTGATTCTTGTGTTCTTGGCAAACATTCTAAAGTTAAATTTCCTATTTCCTCTTCTCCGAATAAATCTGCATGTTCTAGAATTCTTGAGTATTTGCATGTCGATGTGTGGGGTCCTGCAAGTGTTACTACGCATGATGGTTCTAGGTATTTTCTTTCTGTTATTGATGATTTTTCAAGAAAAGTTTGGGTGTTTTTGTTGAAAAATAAATCTGATGTGTTTGATGTGTTTAAATAGTGGAAAACTTTAATTGAAAATCAAACATGAAAGAAAATTAAAATCCTAAGAACTGATAATGGACTTGAATTTACTTGAATTTTGTAATCAGCTGCTTGATAATTTGTGTGCTGAATCTGGTATAAAACGGCATAAAACAGTTCCGTATACACCGTAGCAAAACGGTGTAGCGGAAAGAATGAATAGAACTTTACTTGAAAGGGTGAGAAGTATGCTTGCTTGTTCTGGACTTTCAAAAAGTTTTGGGGTGAAGCCGTTTTTTTAAGCTTGCCTATGTGATTAATCGATCTCCTTCTCATGCCTTTAAGTGGTAAAATACTCCGAATCTGTGTTTACGAGTAAGGAAATTGATTTTTCTAACTTGAAAGTGTTTGGATGTTCTCACTTTTGCACATCAAAAACTTGATAAACTTGAACCTAGAAATTTGTGAAATGTGTTTTTCTTGGTTACCCCGAAGGTGTTAAAGGTTATAAGTTGTGGTTAAAATCTCAACCTGGTTTTAAAGTTTTAATTAGTAGGGATGTGACATTTAATGAATCTGAAATGCCTTGCTTATCTATGCCTATATCTTATTCTGAAAATGGTACACCTAATAAGGTGGAGCATGTTCCTAGTGTGGATATTTTTCCGATCTTTGCTATGCATGAAAATCATGAAAATATGCCTCAAATCAACCTATGCATGCCTGAATCAACTGATTTGCATGATTTTGAACCTGTTTTGCCTGAAAATCATGATGATGATGTTGTGCATTATGAAGTCATTGAAGAAAATGAACCAGAAAATGAAAATCTGCATGATTATCAACTTGTTAGAGATAGGGCAAGACGAAACATTAGGCAGCCTGCTAGGTTTGATGATTTTCATATGACTTCATTTGTTTTCAGTGTGTTTGACTCTATTGACAATTCTGAGCCTAAATCTTATGAAGAAGCTTTAAAATCTAAAAATTCAGTTGAGTGGTTAAATGCTATGAATGAGGAAATGAATTCTTTGCATGTTAACAATACTTGGATTCTTGTGCCTAAACCTGCTGATGAGAATCCGGTCACAAAGGATCCGGGCAACACCAAGTGCAAGCTAACTCGAGTTCTTGAAGACTATGTAATTGAGTTCTTGAGTTCTTGTATTTGTTTATCATAGATTGGGTGTTAATTTCCATTGTGTTGAGTCATTTGAGTGGCCAAGTTGATGTTAGAGGCCAAGTATATTGAGTTTAGAGTCATATTAGTTAATCATGTGTCTAAATGAAGCATTGTTGATCGAACAACAAGAGGTTGCATTCAAAAACGTCCAAGCGCATCAACAGTTTTTAGCACTCGCAGGGTTTAGTATTTTGGCCATAACTTTCTCAACAAATATGATATTGAGCTGATTCAAGATGCTATGGAAAGCTAAGAGAAAGGTATACAACTTTCATGAAGACCCCAGGAGCTAATTCGGACTTGAACGGACGAAACAGAGGCCAACACAGCATGGGCGTGTTGCAGGTTCGATTTTTGCTCCCGAATACAGCAGGGAGCACGGCCTGACACGGCCGTGTCAGAGGACGCGTTTTAGGGTTTTAAGCTATTTTTGTTTCCTTTTTTGATTTTTAAGTTGTTTCCTAGTTGGTTTAGGGTTTGTTTTGTTTAGGGTTTGTTTTGAGTCGCCTATATAAGGCAAACACCTGTTTATTTTTCATAAGAACTTTGATATTGAATATTGATTAGAGATTTTCTCTCCAACCCTTTGGGGTTTTCCAAGAGCTTCAAGATTGTTCATCTTGTTGCGATTACAGACTTATCAAGCGAACTTACAAATTCGTTTATGGCGTCTACACATACCAAGGTTCCTGCTTTTATAAGCAACGGTCGAGGTTTTCACCAATCTTAACCAAACTAGTGAAGATCTTGGGTTAACAACATATTGTTGTTAGGTCGTATGGACAGTCGTTGCTGCAGTTCACATCAGTTGGTAATCAGAGCCATCTAGCAAGGTTAAATCTATCCTTGTTTTCTTTGATTTTCCAGATTTTCTTTGTTATCTACAAACCCTAGTTCTTCAAGGGTTACAAAAAAAAAAAAAATTGCACACAAAAAAAAATCAGCGAGTAAAGAATCGTAATCCGCGTGCAAAAAAAAAAGGAAGAAAGTCGAAAATTCGGAAAATCAAACCCTAGTCTTCAAATTACATCTTAACGAGATCCGTTGTTTGCTTGGAGATTGTGAGTTGAGTGATACACGAGCGTATACACGTGAGGGAGTGATTTAAACATGACAAAAGAAAATCGACAAACAACAGATTTGGGTAACAAGCTGGATATGGAGGCGATAGCAAACATGGTTAACAAGATAATGTTTGAAACATACGGGGATCCCATAGAGGCACCGAGAATCGAGGAGCCTGCTACTAGGGCGCGGAGGCCAAGGAGGTTCGAGTTAGAGGAGTGGACAGATGAGATTGATGATTTTGATTCCTAAAGGGAGCAAAATTACAATCCGGGTAGAGGTCGGCGGGGAAATAGGGGTGATCGGGGACGTGAGGATAGCAATTTGAGTGACTTCAAAATGCAAATCCCCGTTCCAGGGAAGGAGTGATCCGGTCGCCTATTTGGATTGGGAGAGAAAAATTGAGAATGTGTTTGATTGCCAAATCTATTCCGAGTTGAAAAAGGTGAAATTGGCATCAACTGAATTCTCGAATTACGCAAGCGTGTGGTGGGATCAACTAATGGTCTCAAGGAGGAGAAACGGCGAGCGGCCCATTTCCACATGGGCGAAGATGAGGAGTTTGATGCGACGTTGTTTTGTTCCAAATCATTATTACAGAGGCGTCTATCAAAGATTACAAAGGTTGACACAGGGATCCAAGAGTGTAGAAGATTATCATAAGGAGATGGAGATGCTTATGGAGAGGGCCAATATCGAGGAGGATCAGCAAGGTTTATCGGGGGATTGAATACTCCTATAGCAGATGCCGTCGACTTACATCATTGTGTCGATATTGAGGAGATGGTGCACATGGCAGTCAAAATTGAGCAGCAGCTCAAGAGGAGGGGTTTTACACGGCAAAATCCCAACACAAGCACCAGTACTTGGGGTTCGAATACTCCTACGATGGATGACGCGCGTTTTTCACAACAACCCAAAGTTGTGGAGAACAAGACAGACTCGGACAAGGCAAAACCATCAGGTAAACTTGATCCTTCTACTTCACGCACTAGAGACATTGAGTGTTTTAAATGTCATGGGATGGGTCATAGAGCTAGTGAATGTCTGAATAGAAGAGTGATGATGATTCCGGCTAACGGTGATGTAGAGTCCGAAAGTGAGGATGAGCCGGATTATAGTGATATGCCAGAGTTGGAGGAGGGTCTAGAGGTAGTTAAGCCGGTGAAGGGCCATGTGTTATCACTAGTGTCACGTAGAGTTTTGAATGTGGAGCCAAAGTTAATTGATCATAAGAAGCGAGAAAATATTTTTCACACTAGATGCTTAGTTAAGGATAAGGTGTGTAGTATGATCATTGATGGAGGTAGTTGTACAAACGTGGCTAGTGCAAAATTGGTGGAGAAGTTGGAGATTCCTACACTTGAACATCCAGAGCCGTATACACTACAATGGTTCAATAAAAGAGTGTTAGTGTCTTTTCAGATTGGGGGTTATAAGGATGAAATATTGTGTGATGTAGTGCCAATGCGGGCTTGTCATATTTTGTTGGGTAGACCATGGCAGTTTGATCGGCGAGTGGTGCATGATGGGTATACTAATTGCTATACTTTTGAGCATGAGCGGAGAAAGTTCATACTTTCATCTCTTACACCTGCAGAAATCTATGATGATCATGTGAGAATGAGAGTTTGTGAGTCAAAAGAAAAAGAGTATTCGGCAAGTGAGCAAAAGAATGAAATAAAAGCCGAGAAAAATGAGAGCTTGAGTGAAATTAAAAATAGAGAGCTTGAGAGTTTGGCCAAGGGTAGTTGTGAGATTCGAGAGATGGACAAGAAAAAGAAGAGTACAAAATTTGAGTGGGCCAAAAATATGGGGGGAAAGGCCAATGAGGTAATACAAGAGAGAAAATGTGTGCTTCTGATTAAAATGAGAGACATTAGGCATGAGTTTTTGAATGCTAACATATCTCGTCATATTTTGCCTAGTTCTATTGTTTCTCATGTGCAGGGATTTGGGCAGCCGGATGAATGTGCGTGCCGTTTCACATTTGATCCGGGTGGATTGATATAATTCTTCCACCTTTGGGGTCCAACGTTTGGATTCGAGGACGAATCCCTTTCAAGAGGAGGTGAATGATGAGAATCCAATCACGAAGGATCCGGGCAACACCAAGTGCAAGCTAACTCGAGTTCTTGAAGACAATGTAATTGAGTTCTTGAGTTCTTGTATTTGTTTATCATAATTAGGTGTTAATTTCCATTGTTTTGAGTCATTTGAGTGGCCAAGTTGATGTTAGAGGCCAATTATATTGAGTTTAGAGTCATATTAGTTAATCATGTGTCAAAAGGAAGCATTGACGATCGAACAACAAGAGGTTGCATTCAAAAACGTCCAAGCGCGCCAACAGTTTTCAGCACTGGCAGGGTTTAGTATTTTTGCCATAACGTTCTCTACAAATTTGATATTGAGCTGATTCAAGATGCTATTGAAAGCTAAGAGAAAGGGCTACAACTTTCATGAAGACTCAAATGGACAAAACAGAGGCCAACACGGCCTGGCCGTGTTCACAAGCACGGTCGTGTCAAACACCACGGGCGTGTTGCAGGTACGATTTTGCTCCCGAATACAGCAGGGAGCACGGCCTGGCCGTGTACCACGACACAGCCGTGTCAGAGGACGCGTTTTAGGGTTTTAAGCTATTTTTGTTTCCTTTTTCAATTTTTAAGTTGTTTCCTAGTTGGTTTAGGGTTTGTTTTTGTTTAAGGTTTGTTTTGAGTCGCCTATATAAGGCAAACACTTGTTTATTATTCATAAGAACTTTGATATTGAATATTGATTAGAGATTTTCTCTCCAACCCTTTGGGTTTTTCCAAGAGCTTTAAAATTGTTCATCTTGTTGCGATTACCGACTTATCAAGCGAACTTCCACATTCATTTGTGGCATCTACGCATACCAAGGTTCCTGCTTTTCTAAGCAACGGGTCGAGGTTTCCACCAATCTTAACCGAACTAGTGAAGATCTTGGGTTAACAACATATTGTTGTTGGGTCGTATGCACAGTCGTTGTTGCAGTTCATATCACCTGTAAATTGTTCTGTTGTGGACTGTAAATGGCTGTTTAAGGTGATGAATGAATGTGAATCTGTTAGATTTAAAGTTGTGTTAGTTTCTAAGGGATTTACTCAAAAAGAGGGGATATATTATATAGAAATCTTTGCTACTGTTGTGAAGTTTACCACTGTCCGAATTATGCTTGCTTTGTGTGCTCATTTTAATTGGGAATTAAAACAAATGGATGTCAAAACTCCATTTTTGCATGGTGATTTGGATGAAAAAATCTATATGTGGCAGCCTATTGGTTTTGTTGATAAAACGGATCCTGATTTTGTTTGTTTACTTAAAAAATCCTTGCATGGCTTGAAGCAGTCTCCTAGATGTTGGAATAAGAAATTTGATGATTGCATGCTGTCCTTGAAATTTAAACGAAGTTCTTATGATCATTGTTTGTATTTTAAAGAAGATGCTAAAGTTCCTGTTTTCTTGTTGATTATGTTGATGACATGGTGTTAATTAGTCCTTGTGTTAAAACTGTTGAGCATGTTAAAAACTGTCTTAGTGCCAAGTTTGACATGAAATACTTGGGAGATGCTAAAAGGATTTTAGTAATGAACATTAATAGAGATAGAAAAAACTCTGTGATTTTTCTAAATCAGATTTCTTATGTTGAAAAGATTTTGAGTAAATTTTCTATGGCTGATTCTAAATCTGTGAATGTTCCTTTGGCTGGTCATTTTCTGTTGAGTAAAGAACAATGTCCTAAAACTGACCATGATGTTAATTCTATGAACAATGTGTCATATTCCAATGCTATAGGTTATGTGATGTATCTTATGGTTAGCACTAGGCCCGACATCGCTTATTCTGTGAGTTGCTTGAGTAGATACATGTCTAATCCGGGAATTATACATTGGAATGCTGTTAAATGGCTTTTGCGATATTTGAAACTTTCTTTGAATTACAGTCTGAAATTTGCTAAGTGCAAAGATGGGGTTAAATTGAAAGGTTATGTGGATTCTAATTATGCTAATGATAGGGATAACAGAAAATCAACAATATCTTATATGTTCACTTTGTGTGGTTCATTTGTTAGTTGGAAATCACAGTTACAGAATGTTGTTGCACTGTCTATGACTGAATCTGAGTATATTGAAGTAACTGAAGCGTTTAAAGAAGCAATTTGGCTTAAAGGCTTGATTTCTAAAATTGGTTTTCTTGATGGTAATGTTGTGTTTTCTGACAGTCAATCTGGTATTCAATTGTGTAAGAATCCTATTTTTCATGATAGAACTAAGCATATTGATGTGAGGTTTCATTACATTCGTGACATTATTGCTAAAGGCTAAGTTAATCTTGAAAAAATACCTTTTGAATTTAATCCTGCTGATATGGGAACTAAATGCTTACCTGTGAGTAAATTTTTGACAAGTCTAAAAATTTTAAATTTTGATACAGTGTGATTGATCTGATACTATACTCGTTGGTTTACTGTTTATAACTTGCTATGAGCTGGTTATAAACTGTTTTGTGGCACTGTGTGTGCAATAAATGAAAAATGAAAAAAAAGAGAAAATGCGATGATGATTGTGTGTGTGGCCTAATTATGTATTGGCCCATTTCACATTTGTCCAGGCCCCATTTGAGACTAAGCCCAAAATGCAACCAACCCTCAATTCTCACCCGGTGCAACCCGACCCGAGATTAAAACCGCGGATCCTTTTATTTCATCCTAACCGTCCATTTTGTGGTTTTAATCCACACCATTTGTTCCCCACTTAAATACCACTTTATGTCCAAACCCTAAATAGACTAACACTCAGATTTCAAACAGTATCATCCCTCTCTCTCGATTTGCAGCGGCTCCTGTGCTCTCTTTGAAATCTCAGTCAGCTCTTTTCGATTCTTTGTGAATCCCTTGTGAGCTTTGAGTGTTTGTGAGGACTGTGTGTTCGATTGAGCTTGTGAGTGTCCGTTCATTTTCGGGGGTTTGGAGATCTAGGGTTTCGGGCTTATTTCTCCGGTAGGTTTTCGGGTGATTCGAGGGTTCGAATGGCTGTGGGCTTCAATGTCTCGGTGGTGGCCAACTTTGGGTGCATCCAATTTTGTAGTTGACGGTGAAGGGACCGCTACACACAACCTGAGCCTAAGTCCCGTTCGACCACTAAGCTTCGTGCTTCAAACAGGTGATATCTTTCCTATTATTACTCTCAGTTTTTTGTTCTATTTTCAGGGCTTTTACTGATTTCTCTTTTGCTCTTTTTTGTGGCAGTGGTTCGTGTTCTTCAAGCCTGTTTTTAGTCTGGCTCCGGCGGTCTAAAGGGTTTACAGTTCTCTGTAGTTTTTTAGGCTTTTGTAGCCTTTAGCTTCTGGCTTTTGTTTCTGCTTCTTTGCTTCGGTTTGGATGGGAAAGTGGCTTCCCTTGTGCGTGTGCATCGCACGGCTTTATTTTCTGGTTTATTGGTTTTATATAAAAAGGCATGTAATCCCTAATCCCTACCCCGTAAGCTGCATCTTGTAATAGTTAAGTCTGTTTGACTATTGTATAATGACTATGGTGTACGGGCTCGATAGCGGGGTCGATACCTAACAGATATCAAAATGTCTTCTTTCACTTTCTCAAAAAAATGTCTTCTTTCAACTAACAATAGGGTCATATCAAATTATCAATTATCATTTTATATTTTTTCATGACACAAGTGGTTATTAATATTTCAAGAAGATTGTAGAGAACTTTTGTGGGAGTCTTGGTGTGAAGCCATGTCTAAAAATTGGATCACTAATTATGCTTGAAAAAGAATTTTTTATGGTTAAATTGGTGCAACTGGTAAGGAAAATTAAAACCTTAAACTTTGGTATTTCGTTATGTATACATATATAATGACTGTTTGAATTTGGTTTTCATTACATGTATAATTTTTTAATTTTTTAATTTTTATCTTTTAAAATATATAACACAATATAATTAGTCTATTATATAATCATTTCACGTACATAATAAAAATTGCAATTAATTTTTATTATATAAGTTCGCTACAACAAATACTCAATTTACCTATAGAAAATTAATATGTAGGTAAGTATATACTAAGATACCTGTAAAAGTAAAATCATTGCAGGTAAATATTTACCAACAAAATCTAAAAATGCGAATAAATATCTACAATATTTTATGTTGGTAAATGTACAAACTATTGGTGATTTGCAATATTAATAAGATCTGGCTAACACCAAAACATGCGAGGCTAAACTATACTTTCAGCTAACCACATTCTTAATAACGTACCACACAAAGGTAAAGATGAAACTCCATATGAGTTATGGAAAGGTCGTAAACCATCTTACACTACAAAACAAATCCAGTTTACCGATAGAATTTACCGATAAAAATAATTTTGTCACTAAAGTTTACAATTACCTACAAAATACCTACTAAATAAAAAATATCATTTTCCCCAAATTATACCGACAAATTACCGACAGATTACAAATAGTTTTTCAATTACCGACAGATTTTCTATATGTATTTTACCAACAATTTTAGATTCTGTAGGTAAATATTTTACCTACAATGATTTACCTACACTTTACAATTTTCTTAATACTTACCTACAGATTTTTCTGTTGGTAAGCTGGATTTTTCTTGTAGTGTTACAAATACCTTAAAGTATGGTGGTTTTTGGCTAATGTAGAAGTACCTAAGCCAAAACAAGTTAGAATCGGTCCTAAAATGATTGATTACAATTTTATTGGATATGCAAACAATAACAGTGCATATCAATTTCTATACACGAGTAAGCTAATATAAATGATTGTATCATCATAGAATCAAGAAATGTTGTATTCTTTGAAAATCTTTTTCGTTGCAAAGAAAGGAAAAAGGTAAACTCTAACAGAAGAACTTATGAAACTGTAGGTTTACTTCAAGGTGATGAAGAGGAACCAAGACGTAGTAAAAGGCCAAAACTAGCTAAGTTTCTTGGTCCTAATTTTCTAACTTATATGTTAGAAAATGAATCTAGAACTATTCAAGAAGATTTGTCTTAGTCTAGAAGTTTCTTTCCGGAAAGAAGTTTCAATAACGAAATAGATTATATCATGCATAATGACACTTAATTAGGAGTTAGTTGATCTCCCTCGGGAATGAAAACCTTTAGGATGCAAGTGGATCCTTAAAATAAAGTACAAAGTCCGGTTGGTACCTAAAGGATTTAAACAAAAAAGGGATATCTTTTTTAATACATGTTCTCCAGTTACAAGGATCATGTCCATTCGTGTTCTCATTGCTATTGCAGGTTTGCATAATCTTGAAATACATCAAATGGATATGAAGATAACTTTCTGAAATGATGAACTTGAAGATGAGATTTATATGGAACAACTCGAAAGGTTTGTTGCACCCGGACAAGAGAAAAAAATGTGTAAAACTATTAAGTCATTTTATGGACTAAAACAAGCACCTAAGCAATGGTACAAAAAGTTTAACACGTCTATGTTGTCAAATGGTTTCAAAATCAACGAATATGACAAACGTATCTACATTAATGTACAACTCATACTTACATCATTATATGTCTTCATGTAGAAGATATGTTAATTATGGGAAGAAATCATGATTTAATCATGAACTACTAAGAAAATATTAAAGAAACACTTTGACATGAAACATATCGGATTATCTGATGTTATATTAGGAACTAAAATCTCTAAAACCTAAGAGGGAATCTTCTTGTCACAATCTCAATATCTCGAAAGCATACTTAGAAAGTTCAATGCTTTAGATAGACCTCGGCTAAGACACCTGTAGATCTAAGTCTACACTTAGCCAAGAATAGAGGAGAACCAGTTTTTCAGTTTGAATATGCAAGGATAATTGGGTGTATGATGTACTTAACTTATTGTACATGTCCAGACATTGCATATTCAGTGAGTAAGCTAAGCAGGTTCACAAGTAACCCAATAAGGATCACTGGAAATCTTTGTTAAGGGTACTTAGATATTTAAAGTATATCATAATTTAGACGAGAAGAAGTTGAATGACTTAGAAACTTTTTAGAAGATATTTCTTGTTGGAATAAACCAGTGTCAGCTGAATTAATAACTTACGATAGTCAATCGGCAATTAAAAAGGCACAAAGCAGTATGAGTAATGATAAGTCTAGACATATTAATCGAAGATATAATACCATTAGACAATTGATCTCGAATCGGGTTACTTCAGTTTACTACGTAAAGTCAAAGGAAAATCTAGCAGATCCGCTAACCAAAGACATAAATTGAGTTCAAATATATAAATTGTTAAAGGGATTGAGTTTAAAATCCATAAAATAAGAATGTTCATGTCGGTAACACAACCTTGAATGGAGATCCTAGAAAAATAGAGTTGTTTCTAAGCGGCTTAGGAACCCGTCTAGGCGTTGAGCTGCCGCCCAACTAGCGCCTAGAGATTTCTACAACCATGATACAAAGTGCCAACAGTTATAGGCAATCATCTCTAAGATACAACGACTTTCTAGTTCGACTTAGCATCACATGAAAAAGTCGAACTTACAACGAAGAAATCAGTGTTTCACAACTTATGGGATGATGAATTTCAGAAGAAAGAAGATTAAACAATATGCTCAAATACAATATTTTATGGGATGATGAATGAACAATCAGGGGATCCAATTTATAGAATTTCGGGTGCCCTTTCAGACTGGGCACAACCTTTAGTTTAGATTGATATATCAAATTGTGCCTTCTGATCAACAATTGTTATCTTATGGCCCATATCGCATACTAGTGATTGTATACATCCCTTGGCATGTACTCATGCATACTGGACAGTTCTGTACATTCATGGTGCCTTGTCCAGTCATGGTGCCCTGTTAGTGAACAAGTGTATCTAATCGCGCCGCTGCTTGGCACATGGCATCATCCGGACGACTCTGCCAAGTCACTGCCACCTGAGCTTCCCTTCCATATCATCGAGCCATATCTGAGGTACTGGTCTGAACCATGGTTCAATATTCAAAAAAATTAAGCCTCCTTAAAACTCCTCGCGATGATGCATAGTGCAAAGTGCGACTAAGTGTGACATGCGCAAACTCGGACTCGGTGCTCTTTCAGCTAGCTCAGAGCTAGTCAAAATCAACTTGGTCCACTAGTGTGCGCCATAAGGAGCTCTACATGATTACTCCTTATTATTGGTGAAATTCTGTATAAACAAGTCGAGCATGTGAAATGCTTTCCATGTGGGATCAGACTCTCCACATTCCCATCCTTTCATATTTCGACATAAAAGTGCATTTAAGTTGCTTACATTCTGCATTAATTTCTCATTCACTCGAAATTGATTTTGAGAAATTCAAAATGTTAAATTCATCTACCCGTGGTATAAATTGCGATTATATCATTTATTTTCCATAATGAGTAAATAAATCCACTTAAATAATTGGTCAAATTGGGTCAAAATCCATTTATAAATAAACTAATTATTTCAAAAACTATCCAACATGTATGCAAACTCATTTAGAAGTACCCACGGTGTGCTCAAGTTGTGTTCATTTTGGCCCTGAACTATATTTTAGTTTCATATGTGTTACAAGTAGAAGCGGTCAATTCTCACTTTAATAGGTGATCTCCAATAAAGAGTATTCAACCATACTCCACCTTTTAGGTATAGGAATCATTAAAAGTTAAACTTAACCTTAACACATTTTGCGGGATTTTTTCATTTGACGTTCTAGGAATGAGCTGAAACAAGTTCCAAGTGTTCGGTTGAATGTTTATAACTAAGTTGTGCCATTGAACCAATGTTTTTATTTTTCATTTTTTTTATTTTTTACCGGTATTTGGCCGTTTTTTGTCTTCTAGATTGCTTAGCCCGCTAGGCCCAATTTTTGGCCACCCAGGTAAGCGCCTAACCCTGATTTTGTGCCGCCTAGCTTGCCTAGACAGGCGCCTTGGCCGATTTTTAGCCAAAATAATTTTTTACACTGATTTTGGCAAAATCGGTTCACCCTTGGGCGCCTAACGCCTAGTCGGCACCTAGGAACCCATCTAAACATGACAATTTTCTCTTGCGTAGAGAGAATTTAATTCTCACCTCCATCGAAATATTTTTCCCATTATTTTGTCTGATTCTCAAGAAAACAAAACACCGAAAATAACATGTTGATCGAATAAGTATAAGGGAATGACATAATTGGTCTTATAAGTAGCCTATGTAGCAATTTTTGTCCCAAAAGTTTTAATATTTGTACAATTTGGTCCTTTAGTCTAAAGGAGCGACATATTTGGTCCTATAAGAATCTTATGTAGCAATTTCAGACTTGTAAATTTTAATTTTTGTGCTATTTTAGTCCCATAATTTTAATCTTGTGCAATTTTGGCCCCAAATGACTACTTGAGTATTTCACCGATTCGGGACAAAATTGCTCAAAATAGAACTTATATGATGTTGGGAAATTTATAATATAGATTTTGATGATGCTATGTAAATCTTAGATTAGGACGTTGGCAACCCATTTTCTGTTGTAATTTCAACTATGTAATAGATGAGATCTATGAGCTGAGTCGAAGCAGCCAAGTTGAAGATTCTGTAACGACCCGGATTTTTATGCCTTAATAAGAATATTTTTAATTATGTTATTAGTTTATTTCTCGGAATAATAATGAATAATTAGAAATTTATTAATAATTTTACTAGATAGTTAATTTATTAAATTACGTATAATAAAAGTGTCTTTTTAATTGGACTACTAATTTATTTGATTTGGGCCTTATAATGAATAATTTGACTTTTAATTAGTATATAGTATTAAATCAGGCCGCATTGTTAGTAAGTTAATAATAAACCCATGTACCCAAAACCTAGCCCAATAGGGAGTAGGTTAAAATATAGATATAAGACACATAAACACACGGAGAGAAGAGATAATACACAATACACGATAGAAGACAAAGAGAATAGAGAGATCGGCCAGAGAAGAAAAAAGAAAGGAGAAAAGAAAAGAAAGAGAGATGATTTCCCCAGAGCGAATCTTCTAGGACTACGTTTGATCCCAAAGAGCCTGAAAAAATTTTAGTATCCCTAAGTTGAACAGGCAAGTAATCTCCTTAGTTTGCACGTAGATTTAGGTTTGTGTTATAATTATATGATTTTCATTATGTGATTTTATGGCATATCGTTTTATTATAATTGTGTTTGACTGAAAGGCTTGCCGCCTAAATTATATGGATTCATGTAATTTTGTGATTAATTGGGTTTCTAGTTCTATTATGTTTTGAATCATTTCTGGACCATGATTTTGGTATTTGTTATGCCGTGCGTATTCTATTGTGATGCTCTGAATGATAATCCTCATGTGTGTATATATATATAAGTGTGGCGGACACTATGTAGATCTACGAATATTTATTTTGAAACCCAGTCCACTTCTAATTCGAGTCTTCATGAAATCTATGCATGCATATTTATTAAATATGAAATTCTTATGTATCTTGATCAATTGTACTCATGTACATATCAATTAGATTGTGGGTGAGTTTACGAGTTCCATAAGCTCCAATGTTAAACTCACATGTTACTTCATATTTTATAATTAATAACAATTTTTCTTCCCATTTTAAAGCAAATTAGGTTGTGGCTTTCATTCACTTATAATTCTTTCCATTTTGCCTCAAATTCATCTGGTTCAATTTCTTGATTCCAAACTATTGAAGTAAGTCTATTCATGAACGTATCATCCTTGAGAAATGCAGTTCCGACCTTTGAGGTAACCTTCTCCATGATATGCCACATACATAAATGATGTTTTGTTTTTTCAAAAACCTCTTTGAACGTGTTCTTTATTGCAGGGTCTTGGTTGGTTACGATGTAATATGGTTATTTTCCCGTTTCTTCCAGAATACACTTGAATAACCATACTCCTTCAATATCAATCCGGCTGCAAAGGTAACACACTCCGGTGGTTGTCAACCTCTGTGAATGGTGCGAACACCATTTTATATCTGATGAAAGCATACAGTGGTTAGCCATTAACAATACATCAAAGTTATAATAAATATACAATGAATATATTCTAAATATACAGTACAATAATCATGTCATCCAATGTAATGTCCATGAAAATATGCAGTGGTTAGCAATTATCAATACATCAAAATGAAATTAAATATACAATGAATATATTCTAAATATACTGTACAATAATCATGTCATGCATTGTAATGTCCATGAAAATATGCAGTGGTTAGCAATTAACAATACAGTAAAATTAATTTAAATACACAATAAATATATTCTAAATATACAATATAGTGACTAATTTTATGCAACAAAAAATGGGAAACACTTTAAATTGTACGCACCTATTAGTATTGTACGTAGCGTCGAAATAGATGATATCCCCAAAGAAACCGTAATTTCGTATCGCTGATTCGTCTGCCCAGAATAATCTTATTAATTGTTCGTTTTCGTCCACAACATAATTGAATGCAAGTTTAGGAAACACTTCCTTTTTTTAGGATGTTGTCGACAATCATCTGTGCATCACCACCAGATGTATACGCTTTCAAATCCCTCTTAAAGTTCCTGAAATCTATTTGAAGTGCACCAACCTTAGAGTGCCCCCCAACCATCTGTGTATATAGTTGATGAGTCTTTACAGACCCAATATTTCCTCTAGAACAGTCCATGATGAACTTTTGGTGTCCAAAGTTTAGATTTCTGTTAACCTTGAGGAATTTCCTATATGATTCAGATGCCAATGGATGGGTGTGGCGCTCTTCGAAATGTTTGATCACGTATGCGCTGTGATTAGTTTTCCTAAATATACAACGTGCATTGCAACCATTTCTCTTGGATACCCTTTTACGTGTTTCCTTATTTTCGTTGTTGTAGTTGTCTTCTGTGTTAATATGTTAGATAGAGTTACTAGCATTTTTAAACCCTTCTCTGCTGCACACAATATATTGCATATGGATTTCACCATTTCTAAATCTTCTAGATGTACTTCTACGGATGTCAAATCCGCTGCATGAGCCATACTCCTTATAGAACTTAATCCCATTTTCCAATGACGTAAAATGCATTCCTACGTGTGGTACCTTGTCTTCATCAATTTCAGGTATCCAATATTTTGTAGCTTCGGGGGAGATGAGAAGTCTCTGTTTGACATCAGTATATATGGTTCCTGTTTGATAAAACATTGAATTAACACTAACAATACAGTTTAATTACTATAAGTATACATCATATGGAATATAAATATACATTAAAAGTATACAAGCAGGTTGTTTGATAAAACATTGAATTATTACTAATAATATAGTTTAATTGCTATAAGTATATATCATATGGAATATAAATATACATTAAAAGTATACAAGCATCGAACCAACACTAAACATTGAACTAACACTACTAATACACCATCGAATGATATGTATACAA
The DNA here is from genome assembly GCA_016081115.2 of Rehmannia glutinosa. Classification (NCBI taxonomy): domain Eukaryota; kingdom Viridiplantae; phylum Streptophyta; class Magnoliopsida; order Lamiales; family Orobanchaceae; genus Rehmannia; species Rehmannia glutinosa. Next base: position 76,924,660 of record CM071934.1, read on the forward strand.
CGAACAAAGGATAAATATACATTGAAACAAAGTTAAATATACAAAATTTTATTTATCACTTATGCAGTCAAAAACTGCTAGTAAAACATGTATACAATGATTGAATAATATATTAGCAGCAAAATATAATTATCTACGCAGGAAAATAATTTATTTCAGCATAGATTTTTCATTGTAGTACAAATTATTAGAAACCTGTAAACATATGCAGTTTTCACCAAATTCGCATAAATATAACAAGAAATCCATAATTACATACTAATCAAATCACATACATGTATCATTTTCATGTGTATATTCGAATTATACATTTATCGTATGTTTTTTGTTATCTAATTGTATAGTAATATTTATGGAAATATTCATACCAGGATTATATTCACTTTCGATGTATTCACCAGTATTTTAAATATCGTACCAGTGATCAAACTGGTCAAGCCACCGGTAAGCGATTCAACCGGTTCGATCGGTTCAACTGCCGGTTTTACCGATTTTAATAAAATATATTATATAAAATATTAATGTAATATATTGATATAAAAAGAGAAGTTATATATTTTTCGTTTCTTATTTTTTATTATGTAATTATTCGATTGACTATCTATCTCTATATTATAGAGGTTTGTCCAAATTTAGATTATTTCGATTGATTAGAATTCTTGTTTGAGTTAGTTAAAATATAAATAATTGATTTGAATCTTAACATAAATATTGAGTAATTTATTTGAAATCTTGTTTCATTTGAATTATAGCATAATATGTTAAATATTAGGTTTATAATTTCAGTTTTTATAAAAAAAAGGTTAAAAAACATAAAAAGTACAAAAATTCCGGTTTAACCGGTTTTGGCCGGTATGGTCAGTCTTGACTGATATAACCGTAAAAATGGTATTTAGGGTCTTACCATACCAGTCCAACCACCGGTATCTGGTATAACCAGTTCAATTGGCCGATACGGTCTGGTATTTAAAACAGTGGTATTCACCATCGATTTCACTTGAAGAAGGTTCTCCCATCAGAGAAGATTGTTGCCTGATATGATTTGAGCTCATGTTTGGATTTGTATTATGCGATCTGTGCCTCGATTTCAATTCATTGAGAGCCTAATATACAGATTTTGAAGAGAAGATGCAGAAATTTTAAGTTGTTTTCAGAGATATGTGCGAAGAGGATGATTTCAGTTTTGAAGAAGAAGGCGTTATCAACTTGAAGATCTCTTTCATAACTGACGCCATATTATAAGGTCCCAACATGTTTATTTGACAATTATACCCTTAATGTGCTTTAATTAATTGGTTAATGTAATATTAACCTATATTTATCCTAGCTCTTGATATAGATAAGGGAGGGTTGAGATGAGTCCATGTTGTCTCACTATAATATATGGTCCACGTTATCCTAGCTCTTGATATATATGATTTGGATAGGGTGAGTCCATATAATTTAAATAAGTACGTGAGACCAAATCTGGAGCGCTGACCTCTTCTTTTGAACAATGCAGATTTAATTGATTTTTATTTTAGTTTATATTTAATTAATGGTTGTTAAGGATAAGTAAGTAATTTTGTTTGAATATCAGTAAAAAATGGGGGTTATTTTTGGTAGTGCTTGTTCACATTCCAGATTTTTTGGGATTTGTTTGAAACCGTATCTCTGATCATATCCACTGTGAGAAATATGTTGCTTATTGAAGACAAATATGTTGTTTTTTTTGGATATGTTTGAAACCCTATCTATGAAATTTTATCTTTCCTTTCACAGTAAAACTTGCAATTACGCATTCCGTTGTGCGAAATATGTTGCTTATTGAGGACAAATATATTGCTTATTTAGGTAGACAATGTTGAAACCACAAACTATTCCTTTCGATTTGTCTTTTTATATATATGTAATTATGTTGCTTATTTTTGTCAACTATGTTGCTTATCAATGACAAATTTGTTGCTTATTTAGGCAGACAATATTGCTAAGTAAGTATGCTGCTTTTTTATGTGGAATGTGTTGCTTATTGAAGACAATTATTTTGCTTATTTAAGTAGACAATGTTGGTAAGATGGGTACAAATCTGTTGATTTAAATAGGTCACATGTCTTGTATATATGTATTTTTGTTGCTTTTTTATGTCAACCATATTACTTATTGATGACAAATATGTTGCTTGGACATTGTATATTTGTTGCTTACAAATATTACGTAATTTTGCTATGGTTTTAGATGGTAAGATAACATCTATACTGTTGTGTGTAACTTCCCTAAGTTCATGGGATATGCTTGATTTGTTGATATGTGGTCCAGATTTGGTCTCAAGTACTTACCTAAGGCAGTTGTCTCATATATATATATATATATATATATACATAGGATATGGATCAAATGGGTCTTCCCATTTGGGATGAGTCCGTAAGACCCAATCCTAACAATAGATTAACATTTTTGGGTGGTCCAGATTTTTAGGGGGTTTTATATATATTTGTTTTTCAACAATTAAGAAGGGTAGGGTAGTCATTTTACAATATAGAATCAGTTATTGAGATTTGATGAGATCTCAATCACGTTCAATTTGTTTCTCCCTTTCACGTGACAAGTGCTTTCAGTTTTTGAGTAACCATATCCCTCATATTCACGTTTTTTTTTCTCCAGCGTATTCTATTGTTAACTGCTTATGTAATATAATCATATTGCATGTGTAGTATAACAATATTTCATGTGTAATTTAATCATATTTGTGTTGCATATGTAGTGTATATTTATTGCTTATGTAGTATAAGGTTGTTGCTTATTTCTTGCTTATGTAGTTAATGTATTTGTGTTGCATAAGTAGTGTATATTCGTTGCTTATGTAGTATGAGTTTGTTGCTTATGACTTGCTTATGTAGTTAATGTATATGTGGTGCATACGTAGTGTATATTCGTTACTTTATGTAGTATAGGCTTGTTGCTTATGTAGTATGAATTTGTTGCTTATGACTTGCTTATGTAGTTAATATAATTGTGGTGCAAACATAGTGTATATTCGTTGCTACTGTAGTATAGGCTTCTTGCTTATGTAGTATGGAGTTGTTGCGTATGACTTACTTATGTAGTTAATATATTTGTGGTGCATACGTAGTGTATATTCGTTGCTTATGTAGTATAGACTTGTTGCTTATATAATATAGGTTTGTTGCTCATGAATTGCTTATGTAGTTAATATATCTAAAAGCACCATGACTAGGGGTGTGCATGGTACAGGACCGTTCGGAGATTCATAAATCTCCAGAACCGTCCCGAAGTTCGGAGATTTTAAAAATAATCTCCAGAACCGAACGGTAGAGAAAAATCTCTCGCATCTGACCGCATCGAAAATTCGGTATGGTTCGATGCACGAAGATTCTTCGCCTAACGGATGGTTCGGGACGGTACGGTGAAACGGAGATTAATCATAAGTAAAACACATAAGAAAAAATAAAAAATAAATGTTAATTTCACTAAACAATTATAGTCCATTGGCCATTTAGGCCTTAAGGGCTATCCAATGGGTCTGGGTTTGGGGCAGTTCGTGGGCCGGGTTGATGGGTTGGGTCGTGGGTCACCATTGGGCTAAGAGTGTGGGCTTACGCTTTAAGTTTCAAAAATGCTAAAATTAATATTGTTGAACAAAAAATGCTTTGTATTTCTCTTTATTTTAGCAAACTTTTATTAGCCTTAAATATTTTTATAAGACAAAAAATCGTAGAGTATATATTCTAAAAATCATCCACACTTAATAAATAATAATATATTAATAAATTAAATGATATGAATTCTTAGAAATTTAATATACTAATTATCTCAGATAATTTTCTAGGTTAATTAAATGTGGGGTGTCACAATATCAAAATATAAATAAGATAAAAATAATATATATGTATATATTAAAAAATTCTTAAAAATCGGTCTATCTTCGGATCTTTGGTTCGGTATGGATCGGTACAGTTTCGGTACGGTTCTCGGTACGGTTCAATTCGGAGAAAGTCAAACAATCAATGGATATATTTGGTTCGGATATTTTTTGTTTCGAGTATCGATTCGGTTCCGGTGATCTCCAAGTCCCGTGCACAGCCCTAATCATGACACATCTATACAAGCAGAAAATCACATCTTCATAAGCAACCTTCAAACTGTAGTCGATTTCTAGCAACTACGGTGAATTGTCTGCAATATTATTCATCCACTGGTAATGCGTTGAAGAAGAAAGATGAAAGATTTCTCACAGTAGTGCGTTGAAGAAGAAGGAGGAGGACTGTTACGTTGAATGTGCTTTGAGATTTGTAAAGATTGCGTGAATCCCATGAATATTGCTGAATACCGTGAATATTAGGCTATTTTGGAGAATGACTAATTTACCCATGTGTTTGATTAACTAGCTTGTAATTTGTAATTTTGCCTCTTAAATCGCCACCCTTGAAAATATTAGATATATGGCTAGTATTGGCCCCTATGGACTCACCCTATGAGGTGGTCTCATATAACCCTCTCCCTATATATATATATATATATATATAGGGGATGGTTCTTGTGAGACCATATATTGGGATGAGACTGTAGGAGCTCATCCAGACCGTAGGAATTTATCAATGAATGGACAAGATGAAATATTAAATATAGAAGCAATTCCAAACATTAAATTCGAGTGGGGGTATAAGCGTAAAAACTAAAATTCGGTTATTTTATATGATATTGATTAATCTAAGTTACCATATCCACCTCCTATAATTTAGGAGGTGAAATCAATGATAATACCTACAAAAAGATATCTAATATCTTTCCTGCCAAAAAAAACGTCAAAATCATCACCCACTGATGAAAGAAGGCGACGCTAGAGGAACAAAAAAAATTACATTCAGCATGCATCAATGATAAAAAAAAATCAAGCGTGGATTATTTTTACGGATGACAACAACGGTGAAGAAGATTATTCCGGTTAGTATATTTTAAACACTTTCAGTATGCATGTTAAAATCGTTGCATAATCAAACAGTGAAAATACTTCAAACCATGCTACGGATACTAGTACCAATTTATTTTGGTTCGATTTTTGTAGGTATTTACGTTGTTTTAAATGTTTTATTTTTAGCCTTATCTTAATGTATATGTAGGTTTATAAAGTTGCATATGGTAATGTTCAGTTAAGTTGTGTAAATAAATTCCTATCACCTGGTGTTTGTGTAATTTTTTTTTAGACCAACTATATTGAATTTATGCATATGTAACTATATGTTGATGCATGTATACGAATAATATGATGTATATTTTGCTTGAATGTAATTTTAGTGTTATAATTCAAATTGCATAATTAATGGGATATTGATGTATTGATATGGGCAGTATGTTGCATATATAATTATTGTAATTATAAAAAAGAGATTCAAAGCCTACAAATACGCATACCAATCTGAGGATTTTTTTTTTGAAATTTTAATCATTTGTGATGCTTATAAAATCTTGCAGGTGTAGCATTATTTAAATGCATATATAGCTTTATAAATGTGCACGTGGTAATTTTGAAACTTTACTTAAATAAAACATTCTGATGCATGTGTAAGTATAAATGCAAGGCTTCCATCTATTTTGTATCAAAGTTTTGTATACAAAATAGATACATGCATGTATAACTATAATACAAAAATAGATGCAAGGATTCCACGAATAAATCAAATTTTTTATTTCCGGGCGTTTATGTATTTTTCTTGGTCTCAACGTTATAGAATTTATGCATATTTAACAATCTGTTGATGCATATATACTTATAATATATTACATACTATACATTTTCCATACTCAGGTATATCATTCTGAAAAATATTATGATGTATTTTTTATATTGTTTGTTGTATATTTACTGTTAATTATATGTACAGGTACAACTAACAACCAAAAGGAGAGGATTGAAATATCTCCTGGGTCAACAAAATACTGGATTACCGAGGTAGAGCATGACAAAATTCCGCGTATGGAATGGAATTTTCTACATTAGAGACTGGTGTCCGTTTCTACATGAACTATGGTTCGATATGTGGTTTCTATCTGAAGAAGTAGGACCAGACGATTTAGAGATGATGTCATAACAAATTGTCTAACTATACAATGTAAACAATTAAAAAACGTTAAAAATATTGTACATGTACAACAAAAAACATAAAATAAATCGCAACGTGTGCAAGAAATAAAATAAAAACAATATCATTGATAATTAAAAAAAACCACTGCAACTTTGTTAAGCTATTTTGACATGAGAATAATTTCGCGCATGTGTCCAATAACAAAACTCAACAATTATATAAAATGATAATGATGTCAAATAATTGAATTGTCTCCAAAAACATAAACCATTAACTAGGCAAAAATCCAAAATCCAAAATAGCGAAACCATCCATAAACCATGTCTTAAAACTAAGATGCCATATCCACCATAAATAGTTTCATTAAAAAGTAGACTAAACATTCTTCCCGGTCAAAAACCTTCTTGCTTCAATCAGGTTTCTCTCCCTGTGCTCATTAAACTGGTCAACAAAAATCGCATGGCAATACTTTGTCCTCAGATTTGTAATCCTGGAATCGTTGCCCTTTTGGAGACCACTGTTACACCCTCTCACGCCTCCGCCTTCGCATGTTTCCATGTGCCTCATTGTAAAATTGCCACAATCAATCTTATTAACATTGTCCCTCCATGGCAAGACCAACCTAACAACTCTTGCCTGTTGTATTGCCCACGCCATTTGCTCGCATCCCCTTGTTGCCAAGTATTGAGATACAAGTCGAATCCGTGAAGACATTAATAGCATCAAAAACACTCGTTCTATGCATTATATTATAAGTAAATATGCATTATTATTTTTCTTTGTATATTTCCTTACCTATTTAGGATATAAAAAGCCATAAAATCTACTAAATAGATTATGAATTGGACTTAAGATTTTTCAAATCCATATGCGAATATGAAATATATTGAGGTACAATACATATGATGTAACAATGCGTAAACTCGAATTAAAATATGCTGCAAATTTGAGTTGGCCAAAGGCAGCAATGAATAAAAAAATATATATATACTTACCAACTCATCTGGCAATTCTCCGTATTTCCCCCGATCCGAGCCACCAACAGAAGAGTTGTCCAAATATGGCTGTTGGGAAATTTATTGGTTAGATTTTGATGAATGCCATGTAAAACTTAGACTAGAAAGTTGGCACCCCATTTTTCCTTGTAATTTGCATTGTAATAGGTAGGGCTGTACGAGCTGAGTTAAGTCAGCTATGCCTGGATATACAAGAATTCAACTCGAGACTCAAATGAAGACTCCGCTGTGAAACATCTGAGTATGGCAAGGAGGAGAAGTCAAGAACTCGACTGGATGAGTATCAGCTGGGATACAGCTGTATGAAGTGTCAGTCAAGTCAACTCAAGAAGCCAAGTCTCAAGTTGAAGTGACAGATGAGTCATCCATGGATTGGAAGCTAACTCGAAGTCACCTGGGGAAGTTAGAGAACTGCAGTCAAGTCAAGACAACTGAAAAGAATCCGTTGCACAGAAGTCAAGAAGCTTACCTAAATAAGTAATACTTCCATGCTGCCATGTCTTAAAGTGCTCAGTCCCAGAAGCGTGCAAAAGGAATAAACCAATGGGAAGCACTTCACCTCGTGTCGACTACGAAAAGGCAACATTCATTTAATACGAGGAAATGTCAACATCAAGGGCTGCAACAGGACAAGCCAACGAACACAAGTGACTTTTGAAAATCAGCCTATCTCTTCAATGGGCAGATTTTTGAAAGATCACTATAAAAGGCTGAGGAATCGCTTTGAGAAAAGGTTACCTTGCATACCTGAGCATTCAAGAAATTATTCAAACTGTAACCTACAATTTATTCTCAAGTTATTCAAGCAAATCCCCAAGCCTAAATTTCGAAGGAAATCGATCCAACACCAAGTCAGTGAAGGAAAGACAACTTCAAACTGTTGAAAAGAAAACTTTTAAAGAATCAAAGGGGTCTACATTCCAAGGAGGATTGTAGAAAGGTTCAAGGTCGAACCCGGTCTCAAGTTATTGGAGGGCTTCGTGATCAAATCCAAGAAGCTTGAGCAAGTGAGTTGAAGTAGCAAGCGGTACTGCCACTGTAAAGAAGGCGAGTCGGACGAGAAGCACACTGTGACCAAGGCATCTCGGACTTAGTCCCAAAGGATCAAGTCAATTTGTGTGATCAAGACTTGTATCCGGACCGATAACCACTTTGTACTGATCAATACTTAGTGGATTCCTCCGGAGTTGGAGAAGAGAGGAGTAGAAGAATTACCCCATCTTGAACCTCTATAAAAATTATTGTGTCATTTACATTTCAACATTTTATTTACGCATATCATTTTATATCTGTGATAATTTTGCTATCAACCGATAATTTACAAAGTGCTAAAATCAAGTGTTAAAACAAACTTAAACCAAATTCAAGGGTGTTAAGTCTTCCAATTGAAAATCTCATCACAAACCAAGTTAAGGTTTAGACTAAACAGCTGAGCTATTCTATCAACAGCTCAATCGAGTTTGTTGAGTGGCTAACTCTGCTGGTTAACTAACTTAGTTGTCCCTCAAGAACATAGCTGTGAAATTAACTCTGTTATTTTAAAAGGACTAAAACAGAAAAGTTGGTAAGGTTTATTCAACTTCCCCCTTCTAAACCTTACTCACACCCTTTGGGACCTACAAGTGGTATCAGAGCGGTTGGTTCATTGAGCCTTCCGCACTGGTTACTGAAGTAGATCTCCAATCTTTCAAAGAAGTTTTTGACACTTGTTCTTTCAAAAGCCATTTTTTTCAGCAAAGTTATTATCATGGAAGCAAATTTGACACGCATCCCTATGTTCACTATTGAAGAATTGATGACTGGAAAATTCGTATGCAGGCTCATTTATCTGCTTTACATGATGAAATGTGGCTAGTGATAGAGGATGGGCCACTGCAAATATTGAAAGTGAACACAACTGCAAGGAGAGTTACTGCAGCTGAAGGAGAGGAAGCTGAGGTCGAAGCAAGACCAGCCCTAGTTGAAAAACCAAGAACTAAATGGACCAATGATGACAGAAAGAGATACAACTTGGATAATGTGGCCAAGGATATTCTCTACAAGACTCTGGATAAAGCAATGTTCAATAAAGTCAAATCATGCAAAACAGCAAAAGAAATCTGGGATAAACTAACTTTAATTTGTGAAGGATCAGAGTAAATTAAGGAAAACAAATTATCTATTGTTGTTCAAAAATTTGAAAACTTTAAAATGCTTGCAGGTGAGACAATGGATCAGCTGGATGCTAGATTCACTGAAATTACAAATGAGCTCTCAGCACTTGGAAAGGAATACACACAAAAGGAAATGTGTATGAATACTAAGGAGCCTCCCTGCTGAGTGGGAAATGAAAACCATGGCTCTAAGGCACTCGATGGACCTATCAAAAACATCCAATCATGAGCTATTCTCAGACCTCAAAGCCTACGAGTTCGAGCTGAGAAGAAAAGATCAAGAGGAGACATTTGTGCCCAAAACAGCTGCACTCATAGTAAAGGATGGGAAAAGAGCTGAGGTTAAGGAAGCCATTGACCAGGAGGAAATTACCTTGATGGTTAAAAGATTCAACAAGTTCTTCAACAAGAACTATAAAAGAAACAAGGTGAATCCTCCAGAAGACATTCAGCTCCATCCAAGTCAAGGGAAGATAGGCCACCAAAGAGAGCTGAGTATCAAAAGGTCGAATATCAAAGACCTGACAACCCAAGAAATGAGAGAGCTGATCAAAAAGTTGAAAACCTGTGTTGGAATTGCAGACAACCAGGACATTTTGCTATTGATTGTCCATATCCTGTAGTCAATAAATACAGGAATGAAGAAGAAAGAAGAGTCTTCAAAGAAATAAGACAAGAAAAGAAAAAGGCAATGTTGGGCTGTTTGAGATCTGGGCGAGACAAACTAAGTTAAAGGAAGTAGCAGACTCAGAGAGTAGTGAAGCTGACTACTCGAGTGATTCTGAAGAAGAAGCATTGATCTGTCTAATGGCTAAAGAACAAGATTAACCTGACCAAGAAGATGAGGTACACTCTAACTCATCTCACTCAGATTCTAGTGATAGTGATTGTGACACACACAATTCATCACCCACTGATCTTTATGATTCATTAGGCAAAATGATGAAAGACTTTGAGCACATTAAGTCCTCACACACACTATTAAATGAAGAAAACAAAAAACTCAAAGCCAAAACTCACGGTGACTAAGGAGCCGAGTACTCAAAGTCACATAGGATGAGAATAAAAAGTCAAGGCCGAGAATGCTAAACTAATAGCGAGAGATAGGCACACTCTGAGAAAAGAGATAAAATGATCTAAAAATTGTGATTGCTTCATTCACAAAGGCATCTAAATCATTGGATGACCTTATTATGAGCCAAAAAGAATGTGGAGACAAGACAGGCATAGGATTCAATTCTTTTGTGCACAGTCAAACTCCTAGAGCGATCTGGGAAAAAGGATCTTCAAGTAATGAAGCATCTCAAAAACTCAAGACACCAAATGTTGCACCCACATTCACTCTAAAGCACAATCACAAACAAACAGGCCTTGGATATAAGGTAAAAGGAAAACAGCCAATTGAGTATCTTTGAGAGGGCAATGAGAAGAAACCCAAAGAAATTACCTCAAAGAAACTCCAAACAGGAAGTACTCTGTGAAGAAGAAATAGAGCTACCAGAATCCCCAAAAGTTCTATCAGCAAAGACCTATCGAATATATGCCAAAATGGCAAATGCCTAGAACACAGCAAAGGTCATTCCAAAGGCAAAAGAGCTATCATCAGCACACGTATGCACCCAAGTACTACACTCAGAAATATCACAACTACCCAAAGAAGGCAATTGCTAAAACACACACACAGGCATACGAGACAAAAGAGACATTGTATGAACCTAAAGCCCCAAGCAATTTGCCAAGGAATTATGATTATGGCACGATAGATGGCAACCTCTTAGAGTCAAATCATTTGGCTATAGGTTGGTTGGATCATCTTACAAACTAACCCCTCGGGACCCAAGCAAGTATGGGTACCTAAAACTGATTTCCTTGATTGCGGAGTTCGAGGAGCAGTGAGGCCAAGGAACCCGGTACATGGATAGTGGTCATTCCGGACACATGACAGGGAACAAGAAAAATCTGTCAAAATTCAAGGAGATTAGAGGTGCAAAAGTCATATTTGGAGGAAATGAAGCTCGAGGAAATAAGAGTCACTGGATCCATCAAGAAAAATGGATTAGAAATCACAGATGTTGCATATGTTGAAGGCCTCAACTTCAATCTGTTAAGCATCAGCCCACTCTGTGACAAGGGATATAATGTTGGATTCAATATGGGAGTGTGCCAAATCAAAGACACTGAATCAAATGAAGTAGTGTTGCAAGGAACTAGACAAAAGAATATGTACGTGGTAGATTGGTCGACTGCCACACCGGGCACTTGTCTGCTAGCAAAGAGTACATCCGAATCAAGTTGGCTATGGCACAAGAAGGTGAGTCACCTGGATTTCAAGACAATCAACAAGCTTGCAAGGAGTAATCTTGTAGAAGGATTGCCAGACTCAGTGTACAAGAAAGAAAGTGTTTGTGATGCATGCCAGATGGGGAAGCAAATCAAATCATCATTCAAAGAGAAGTCAAGTCCATCTTCAACAAGGATATTGCATCTGTTGCATATGGACTTATTTGGTCCAGTTGAGCTAGCTAGTATAAGTGGAAAGAAATACACTCTAGTAGTGGTGGATGATTATTCAAGATATACATGGACAATCTTCATGTGTAAAAAGAAGGAAACCTTGCAGAAGTTACCTCAACTGATGAAAAGATTTCAAAATGAGGAGGGTCAAACCATTATAAAGATAATATTTGATAGAGGAACTGAGTTTGTCAATGGAATAATAACTCAGTATTGTGTTGAAAATGGTATTGCTCATGAATTATCTGCAGCAATGACTCCACAACAGAATTGAGTAGCAAAAAGAAGAAATAGAACTCTCAAGGAAGCTGCAAGAACCATGTTAGCTGAAGCTGGATTGCCAAAAAGATTTTGGGCTGAAGCCATAAACACTACATGCTATACTCAAAATAGATGCATGATCAATAGATAGCTGACAAAAACTCCCTATGAGATTTGGACAGGGAGAAGGCCAAATGTTGCATATTTTAAAATATTTAGATGTAAATGTTTCATCCACAACAATGGCAAGGATAATCTAAAGGCTTTTGATGCTAAAGCTGATGAAGGTATCTTCTTGGGATACTCAGCTGAAAGCAAAGCCTATAGAGTACTGAACAAGAGGACTATGGTTATGGTTACAGAAGAGTCTATCCATGTGGTTTTTGATGAACCAAATGTAAATGGAGAAGATATTGAAGAGTTAGCTGATAAGCTGAATCAGCCAACAATGCAGAAGAGTCCTTATGTTGAAGCTGAAGCTGGAGCAATCAACCAAGATGAAGATGAGATAGCTGAATCTCAAAGACAGCTGGAAAATCTCCAGCTAAGTGATGATGAGAGAGCTGCTCAAAACAACACAGCTGCAAGACGAATGAACCCAGCTGATTTACTCCAACCTGATGTGAGATGGCTGAGAGACCATCCACCAGAGCTAGTTATTGGAAATGTAAGAGATGGTGTATGAACCAGATCCAGAGCTCAATAGGAAGCAATGTTCACTTGTTTCATTTCACAAATAGAGCCAAAAGATGTGTCCCAAGCACTGGATGACACACATTGGATTCAAGCCATGCAAGAAGAGCTGAATCAGTTTGAAAGGAACAAGGTTTGGGAATTGGTGCAAAGACCAACCCATCAAAATGTTATTGGCACAAAATGGGTTTTCAAAAACAAAATGAATGAGGAAGGTTCTGTGGTAAGAAACAAAGCAAGATTGGTAGCCAAAGGGTACTGCCAAGAAGAAGGAATAGATTTTGATGAAACATTTGCTCCTGTTGCAAGATTAGAAGCAATAAGTATGTTTCTTGCCTATGCTGCTCACAAGAACTTTATTGTATATCAAATGGATGTGAAGAGTGCATTCTTAAATGGACTGTTGGAAGAAAATGTCTATGTTGAACAACCTCCAGGATTTGAGCAGAAGACTCTTGGAGATAAGGTGTACAAGCTCAAGAAAGCTTTATATGGATTGAAATAGGCACCTAGGGCATGGTATGATACATTATCTCAATTTCTGACAGATAATGGATTCACCAAAGGCAAAGTAGACAGAACACTCTTCAGAATTCAAGATGGAGAAAGTATACTGCTTGTTCAAATATATGTGGATCACATTATTTTTGGATCCACAAACAAAGAGCTATGGGATAAGTTCTCAAACCTCATGCAAGGCAAATTTGAAATGAGCATGATGGGAGAGCTGACATTCTTTCTAGGACTTCAAGTTAAACAATGAAGGATGGAACCTTCATAAGTCAAACAAAGTACACCAGGGGATTTAATGAAGAAATTTGGTATGGAAGAGAAGTCTTCGTGAAAATACCAATGAATACATCGATCAATATGGATATAAATGCGGATGGCAAGCACATGGATCAAACAAGATCTGAGCACTTATTGGATCGCTCATCTATCTAACGGCAAGCGGGCGGACATCACCTTTGCGGTATGTGTATGTGCAAGATTTCTATCGCACCAAAAAGAAAGCCATATGATTTAAGAGAGAATCCTAAGATATTTGAAGGGATGCCAGGAAGTTGGCTTATGGTATCCAAAGGAAGGTGGATTCAAGCAAATTGGTTACTCGGACTTTTGATCTCTTAGATGTAGGGTTGACGGAAAGAGTACTTGGGTACATGTCAAATGCTTGGAAACAAATTGGTTTCTGGTTTAGAAAAGAAGCAAAACTCAATAGCCACATCCACAAATGGTGAGTACATACATTTGGGCAAAATTGTTGTGCCCAAGTCTTATGGATGAGACAACAACTGAGAGATTATGAAATTGAAGAAAAAGAGATTTCAATTATGTGTGACAACACAAGTGCTATTGCAATCACTCAAAATCCTGTGTTGCATTCAAGAACAAAGCACATTGATGTCAGATATCATTTCATAAGAGATCATGTTGAAAAGAAAGACATCACCTTGGAATACATCTCAACTGATAAACAGTTAGCTGACATATTCACAAAGCCATTATGTGAATCAAGATTTGAAGAACTCAAGCATGAGCTAGGGTTAATTGAGCTGAGTTGACACTCAGAAGACTCAAGGAGAAGAGATGAAACTTGAAAAGATGAAAATTGAGCAGATTTCTTGAATCAGCCAAGTAAATCAGCCGTATCGGAAAGTCAGTTGTATCAAGTTAGCTGACAGCTGAGTCACTATACGTATGGAGAGAAGAAGAGCTGAGTCAGTTAAGGAGTAAGCTGAGTCATTTATGAGCTAAGTGACGAAAACGCAGTCGTTTTTAATGAGCGGGAATGTTTTTAAGAATGACGTCAGCGTAATAATGACGGGTACAGTCAAAAGCTGCACAGTAAGCATATGATTGGATATAAATGCTGCCGCATTAAATACAAGCAATTAAATGCGAATGAGACGTGCTAAATTTGAGCCGTTGATCTTGATCAATATTTCAAAAACCAAAAACACGTCCTTTCATAACCCTTATATACCCATTTGTTCAGTTTTCTCTCTCACTTCAAAAACTGTTCATCTTTCCAAAGCAAGAAAGCAAGTATCTTTTCTCTCAAAACCCTACCAGTCATCAAAGTAAGTTCGTCAAGTTTCGTTCGATAAAATCTCTGAAATGGCACCAGCACATGATTTTACTAATCTTGCAAAGCAAATCCACACTGGATCAACCGTGGATTGTGAAGGGATGATAAAGCAGGGTTCCGATAAAACCCTTGTGAAGAAGATAACTGGTAAGATTGAGAAATCCGGGCTAAAACCCTTTCTCACTGCAAAGGACCTTGCGGAGCACTGTTTATTGCCGTCGGAGGGCATGCCGGAAATATATGAAGCAGACGTTGATTTGGTCGCTACATGGAAGGAAGTGGCCAAACCCGAGTGTGCTGCAAAAGTCGTCTACACAACTGAGAAGAAGCTGCTGAAGGAGGATTATCATAAGCTTATGGATATCGTTGCAAAATGTGTAGACATGAAATTTGGAAGCTTTAATCAGCTGTCCAAAACCAAGCTGATCGTCATGGCTGCGATCATGGAGGAGAAAAAGGTCAACTGGGCAGATTCGTCTAAAGCAGACTCTACCAGAATGTTGCAAATAAGTCCTTCAAGGACGATGGTTCATTTAGAGGATCTCTGGGGTATGGCCTTGTAATTGGCCACTTGATGGAGGTGAAAGGTGTTCCCCTTCGACATGGAAAATCATTCCATGTTAAAAAGAAGATGTTTCGGGCCAACTTGTCTGGAGTCCAGAAGAGAGCTTATGCCAAGAGGGCGGATACCAGCGAGGGGGAATCAGTTGATCCTGAAGAAACAACTGTTACTTTCCCTCCCAAGAAGAAAGAAAACAAAGAAGATAGGCGCCCTGCGACAAAGAATAAAGATGCACCGCACTGCAATAGTCACTCCCCTGCCCGTAGAAATGAGGCAGAGAAGGAACCTCAAATACCTTCTCCAACTATCAAGAAGAAGAGGACTGCCAAGCCAAGAAAGGCAGCTCCTCAGACAAAGAAAGATGCACCGGCCCCCGCCGCCAAGGAATCTGAGAAAGCCGTATACGAACCAGAAATTCCTCTCGTAAGGACTAAAAGAAGACTCACCAAACGTTCGAGCTTGAGAAGGCAGTGAGTCTTCCACTCACCGAAAAGATCTCTCGAGGATCTAGCAAGAGGTGCGATCTCGAGAAGTGCTTGATGAAACCGCCAAATCTGTGAAGCGTCGCAGAAGGCTAATCGAAGACCCAGTGTGGGACAAAACAAATGAGGAACCGGAAAGCGAAAAAGCGGAGATCTTCTTGAGGCGAAGAGCAACAGAGTTTGCTACCCTCCATTCCTGAAAAGAAAGGGCAACAGGGAGAGGATGAAGATGATGATGTAATCATATGCTCCCCATTGTACCCAGACATCCAAACTCATCTAAGAGCATGGAGGAAATGGAAGTTGAGTCACTCTAGGGTGCAGTTTGAACACCCAGAGTTCATTGATGAGGAAGAGCAACTCTTCAGGTTTCTTGAAGTTGATACAGTGTTGCAAGCCCTGGATGAGGATAACTGTATTAATATGCTGCAAATTCGAAAGGAAAACGAACAGGCAAGAGCAGCTGAGGAAGCAGAGGCGCGTGAGAAAGCCAACATCTGTCCTCTTACTGGAACCAGTGTTCACACTCACCCTCATCTTGACATACTCTCAGATAGTGATGAGGACATGGACCCTATTGCTGCATAAGAAAAATTGGATATGCAGCAAGCCATGCTGGAGTCCAAAATGATGCATGAGCAACAGCTGAGGGAAGGACCAGGAGAGTCTTCCAAATCACAGCTGCAAATCGATCTGTTGGGAGTGGTACAACAGATTGCCACTGTTATTGCTGCAACCACTTCCCCAGTTCATTCAGAAGACGGATCTAAGGGAATTGGCGATGACACTGGGAATTTGGGTACCCAAGTTGAGACAACCCCTGTTGAAGGTGTCTTACCACCTGCCCCTATGGCTGACCACTCATTTGACAAAGCCGGGAGTCTGGAGCAGAGTGACCCCAACTTAAGTCACTCAGCTGGTGCGCCGTCTGAGGGGGAAACTCTCTCCACTGCAGCTAGGTCGGAGGAAGCTGCAGGTGACTCCACCATGAATCTAGGAGGCGAAGTGGAGAAGGAACAAGAAAAGGAAACACAGCAAGTTGTCACTAACGAAGCTCAAGACAGTTGAAACTGTCTCGGTGAAGTGCCAATCGCTCTATGAGATCGAGGACGCTGGCATTTGCGATCGAGGCACAAGATGGATCTGCCCCGGGAGTTAACACTCTAGGCAATGAAAGTGCAATCCAAGGGGTTGAGACTCCTGTGGATGCCACTGTAGAAGACCCCAAGACAGATGCGTCTGTTGAAGGGATTGTACATTATTGCTGATTCATAGGAGGAAATCAGCGCTCTTCATGACTCCCAGGATGATCCTGATACAACCTTCCTAGGATCCGCAGATGAAGCTGAATCAACCCCTGCTCAAGAAGATTCAGCTGAGGATGTTCCACCAAGTACGAGCAAGCCAGAATTCAAGACTGCTCGACAAACTTTCAATTTTGATGATGAGCCAAATCCTCAAGTCTCATCATCTTCCGATGACGCTACTGATACGGCCGAGGAACAGAAACCTCAAATGGAAAAACCAGCTGAGACCGAAAAAGCTATTAAGACAGCTGAGGCTCAGCCAGCTGGGTCAATACAATCAAAGGCCCCAGCTGAATCACAATCAATCGCGCGAGCTTCGGAGGCTGCGAAGAGACCACCTCGCGCATAATATCTCAAGTGCGAGACGATGCCTATGAAGAAGTTTTCCCTTTCTCTCAGGAACTGCCCGTGCTTGAAGAAGAAACTGCAAGAGAGTAGAGGCTCTACACCGTGCAAGAAGACCCTACATTTCCTACTGATATGATTGTGCCAGATGATTTCAATTTCGATGCACAGTGGCCGGCAGCTGACTCAAATCAAACAGCTGAGATGCGCGACATCTTCAAGAAAATCTGTGAAGAGATTGAGAAGATTGAACGGCATCAAGCCTCTCTCAACATGCGAGTGGACAGCAGAGACGCTGCCCTCACAGCATACTTAAGAGGAGTGGTGGTCAGAATAAGGGAATAGTCTCAACAGTAGAGTGCCATGCGTCTCGAGCAGGTTCGTTATTTCAATGCACTATACAACCGCATGCTGATATGGAGTGCTGACAATGCTGATATGAAGGCGAGGATGTAGACATATATGGAGAGATTGCATTCCTCTCATACCACTGAGATGGAATTGCTGCGTGAATTTCATCGCAAAGAACTTCTGCGCGTAGAAGAGAACATGAATGCCAAGTTCAACTTCCTTATGGCTGAAATGAAACTGGTGGCAACCGAGTCCAAAGCCACCCGCTCAGAGTTCCGAACAGCATACTCCGCAGCCGATTCCAAGAAAAATTGACTATCGTGACCGGACTTCATGCTTCTTTGGTATGTTCCCAGGTGTTCCTCTCTCCTTTGATGATGTCAAAAAGGGGGAAGAGGAATACCAGAAGATGCTTAAGGGGATGGTTGGTGAGAAGGAAAAGGAAACAGCTGAAGTGTTGAAGAAAGATACAGCTGTTGAGAAGAAGAAGGAGAAGGGTAAAGCTGTTGAGGAGGAAAGGTCAAAAGATATGAACTTAATGCTTGAAAACCCAAAGAATGTCATGTCGGAGTGACATCATCGGCAAAACTTCACCTAACTCTGCCGCTCTATCACTCTGCTGTGTCCATGTCTCATAAAAAGAAAATTGTAGAAGCAGAGATGGAGGATTTCGACAAAAGAACGAATGCCCGTGTTGAAGAGATGTTAAAACAATTGGAGGCATTCCGGAAAAGATCTGACGCCATTCCGGATGATGGAAAGCGAGCGAAGATCCGTTGAAGAATTTAAAACGCTCGAATCTGAGGGATACTTCAAGGATATGTCCATAGCCCAAGCATGGGACTTGTACTTTGGGAGAAAGGATCAAGTCGTGTGAAGAAGGCGACAAGCGGCGCGAGACTACTAGCGATCACTCTGCTGGTAAGAAGAAGAGGAAGAAGTGGTGGAGTACACGCCCAGAGGAAGAGGAAGAAGTGGCGGAGGTAGAGGCTTTATACCCAGACCTCTACCCAAAAACATTGAATATGTGGATCCACGCAAGAAGGGAAGGATCTACTGGGCTGGATATGATGAAGTAGCCAATCGAGAAGTGGCTAAGAAGAATGTTGATTATGTGAAAAAGATCGAAGAAGAAAATAAAAGACAAGATCAGTTGTGGGAAGAAAGGCAAGAAAGAAAGAGAAGAGACGATGATGCAAAGAGAGCATATGAGAAAAAGAAGGCAGCTGAAGATGAAAAGAAGAGAAAGAAACCGAGGGGCAGGGGCAGTCAAGAAGAAGAAAAAGAAGAAGGAAGCGTGAAGGCGATGAAGTGTTGATGTCCACCCCTTCATGTATTTTACTGTTGTAAATACTTATGTATATAAGTCTTCTGTACGATGAATAAAAATTGTGAAATTTCTATATTTGCGTAGATATAGTCTACTATGTTTGCTATGATACACATTGTAAACAGCTTTGTACAGAACAAGAATGATATGTTCAATAAAAAGATTGATTCTACGCATACATTCTCTGTTTCTACATTGTCTGTATGTATCTTTGGTTCTTACATTTTGTTTGTATGATTTAAGTTTTGGCATCATCAAAAAGGGGGAAATTGTTGGGAAATTTATTGGTTAGATTTTGATGAATGCCATGTAAAACTTAGACTAGAAAATTGGCACCCCATTTTTCCTTGTAATTTGCATTGTAATAGATAGGGTTATGCAAAGCCGAGTCAAGTCGATTATGCCGGATATACAAGAAGTCAACTGGAGATTGAAATGAAGACTCATTTGTGAAGCAAATTTGAGTATGGCAAGGAGGAGAAAGGCAAGAACTCGATTGAAGAAGTATCGGTGGGATACAACAGTGTGAAGTGTCGATCAAGTCAACTCAAGAAGCCAAGTCTCAAGTTGAAGTGACGGATGAGTCATCCATTGATTGGAAGCTAACTCGAAGTCACCTGGGGAAGTTAGAGAAGCTCGATCAAGTCAAGACAAGCGAAAAGAATCCGTTGCCGAAGTCAAGAAGCTTACCTAAATAAGTAATACTTCCATGTTTGCCATGTCTTAAAGTGCTCGATCCCGAGCGTGTAAAAGAATAAACCAATGGGAAGCACTACACCTCGTGTCGGACTCGAAAAATTTGAACATTCATTTGATACGAGGAAATGTCAACATCAAGGATCGCAACAAGACAAGCCAACGAACGCAAGTGACTTTTGAAAATCAGCCTATCTCTTCAACGGGCAGATTTTTGAAAGATCACTATAAAAGGCAGAGGAATCACTTTGAGAAAAGGTTACCTTGCATACCTGAGCATTCAAGAAATTATTCAAACTGTAACCTACAATTTATTCTCAAGTTATTCAAGCAAATCCTCAAGCCTAAATTTCGAAGGAAATCGATCCAACACCAAGCTGTGAAGGAAAGACAACTTCAAACTATTGAAGAGGAAACTTTTAAAGAATCAAAAGGGGTCTACATTCCAAGGAGGATTGTAGAAAGGTTCAAGGTCGAACCAGTCTCAAGTTATTGGAGGGATTCGTGATCAAATCCAAGAAGCTTGAGCAAGTGAGTGGTAAGTAGCAAAGCGCAGCGCCCTGTGAAGAAGGCCGAGTCGGACGAGAAGCCACCGTGTGACCAAGGCATCTCGGTGAGTCCCAAAGGATCAAGTCGGTTGTGTGATCAAGACTTGTATCTGGACTGATAACCACTTTGTACTCTGATCAATACTTAGTGGATTCCTCCAGGAGTTGGAGAAGAGAGGAGTAGGAGAATTACCCCATCTTCGAACCTCTATAAAAATTATTATGTCATTTACATTTCAGCATTTTATTTCTGCATATCATTTTATATCTGCTGATAATTTGCTATCCAAGTGATAATTTACAAAGTGCTAAAATCAAGTGTTAAAACAAACTTAAACCAAATTCAAGGGTCTTAAGTCTTCCGCTGAAAATCTCATCAGAGCCAAGTTAAGGTTTAGACTAAACAGCTGAGTTATTCTATCAACAGCTCAATCGAGTTTGTTGAGTGGCTAACTATGCTGGTTAACTAACTTAGTTGTCCCTCAAGGACATAACTGTGAAATTAACTCTGTTATTTTAAAAGGACTAAAACAGAAAAGTTGGTAAGGTTTATTCAACCCCTTCTAAACCTTACTCACACCCCTTGGGACCTACAATGGCAATGCCTCCTCTTCACATCAAACACAATCACGAAAATGTGCTCGCTCTTGATTATAGGAAAGAAGAACTGCAATATTGCAATGTATAATAAAAATACTAGAAAAAACTAAAAAAAAAAGGATTCATTATAAGAATATCATGACTAGATTATAATTTATCTAACCATTTCAATTTTTTGCAGACTGGTAGGGTTTCAGTCACCAATTTCAGCATCTAAACTCTGTAAAAATCATCAAGCAAATCCTTCTCGTCCAAGCCATCTTTGGAAAAAACCAACGTATAGAGCTACCAAAAAAAAGGGAATGACATAATGTACCCAATAACATCAGTAATAAATATTAAATTAATAAACTAAAAATTAAATTTTTTGGTTCAAATAAAAATGTACAGTGCTGAAGGATGTCACAAAAAATCTATTGACGGAATCCGATCCCCTCAAAATCTCCTTTGAATTCAATATTCTCGCCCATGTATCCACAACGGCCATAGAAACATATTTCCCAGGTGTCAATGTCGCTAAATCCTCTCTGGTAACCATGCAATCTCCACTCTTATATATTGTCTCTTCCCTGCGGGGTACATAAATTAATTTCACAGTCAACAAAAACATTCTACCACTGAATCATATATTTTTTTAGAAACTACGCAAAGTGGTACTGCTATATATGCAAAATAATAACCTTAACTATGCAGCTTGTTAAAACTATACATGCATTGAAAATGTTCATTTAAATAACCATATAAGAATCAACCATATGCAACGAAAAAGTTATTTATATACATCAAACAGTACTGCATAACATTGTATACTTTACAATTATATTTGAGAAGCAACTAAGACAATTAATTAACAATAATGCATATTAACACTAAATTGTGCAAACGATTTATTCCATATATGCATCAAAATTCATTTCAAGCATGTTAAAACGATTTATTATGTATACTTCTATATATGCAAAATAATAACCTTAATTATGCAGCATTGTAAAACTATATATGCATCGAAAATGTTCATTTGATTAATCATATAAAAATCAGCCATATGCATCCAAAAAGATATATCTATACATCAAACAGTCCTCCATATCATAGGATACTTTGATAAAAGGTACTTAAAAATAAAAGTTACTTAAAA
Source organism: Rehmannia glutinosa (assembly GCA_016081115.2). Lineage (NCBI taxonomy): Eukaryota > Viridiplantae > Streptophyta > Magnoliopsida > Lamiales > Orobanchaceae > Rehmannia > Rehmannia glutinosa. The sequence continues at coordinate 76,946,828 of CM071934.1, forward strand.
CATCCACATTTTGTAAAAACAGATCATCGGGATGCATGACTAAATAAAAGGTACTTAAAAACTATCATAATTATAAAAAATGTGATGTACTTACTTTTTAGCCGAACCATTCTCAAAAATCCACTTACAAACCATAGACTGTGAATCATCCGGTGGCGTATCAATGTCAATAGAAATTCCGATAATCGGCGTAGCCAACGGTTCTAGCTTCTTCAATTTCCTACACCCTTTTTTTCTCAATCTTGCTTGCATTTCCATCCTTCTTTATCCCGTCTGCACCTATATCCTTATGCATAATTTCAGCATCATTATTGACACCACCGATAACACCTCCAACATTATCAATTTCTTCAACAATCTTCCCGTGAGAAGCCTCCGCATAATGCCATGAGGTCTCAAGAACATATTGCCAATTCGCAGTGCCACCGTCCTGAGTCATGCCAATACTAAATGTAGGCCTGTCAATCCATTTCTTAAACTCAACTCTCTTCAATACTGCATTTTCTATTTTTTCAATTGTGGCAATATTCTCAGGGTTGTTCCAAAAAGCATCGTTCTGTTGAGATAAACTAAAATCATGGACATCATCTGCCGGTTGTCCATCGACCTGTTTCCCATTGAAACAAATCAAATTCTTTGACGCGTCCCCTAATTTCGCAAAAACGGAATGACATTCAAAATCCTTGGGGGCATTCTGTAGTAGGTTAATAATATCAACAACATCTTTCGCAAGGCAGGATAAGTTTGACAACACCTCCGAAGTGAAAACCTATAAACATATAACATGAATTATTTTAGAAACAAAAAATGACTGTGCTAAAAAACTCTACCTTGTACATAAAGCAACATATTTTAAGTAAGTATGTAGCATGATATAACTTGAATCATGTTATATGAAAAAACATTATATTCCTCATAGAGATGCATTGAATTGTAACTAATCATACCGATTGTTAATATTAGAAAAGAAGAAAACCTTTATCAAATACATAGATGCAAAAGATTCCAACTAAATATGCAATATCACACAACTGTTGAACGTGCAGAAACAACACTGTTATATTTTCCAGCAAACCTTTTTAACAAAAAAAATCTCACTAATTATAACTAATTATGCAACATTTTATACATCATATGCAAAATATAAACTGGAATTTGATTTGAATACAAAACAAATTCAAATATTTGATCACTAAATCTGCTATGTACTACTTTAAGATAAACAAAATTAAAAAAATCAAAAAAACCGTAAAATAAAACGAAAAAATACACAACCTGCAACGCTTCACCGCCAACTGCCACCCCCGGGATAATAGGTTCTCTCTCGATTGAGTCCACCACGTGAATAATATTACCACCTGAAAAACCCTCGGCATTAAAAGGGGGATCGACATATCCAAACCGAAAGCACCATATGAAACTTCATTTCGATACCGTTCCTTCAACTTCTCGTCAGTCCAACCAATTAAACTCGGGATACCTCTTGGCATGTCGCGCATGCATACTACAACCCAGTTCAAGTACAAAACCTGAATCAACGTATAAAAATTAAAAAACGATTATAATCAGTTCACATTTTGGAAAAAAATGAAAATAAAATCAAACAAAAATTCTAAAATTCAGAAAACAAAAAAAAAGGACACCAACCAGTAGGAATAGCACAGGTCCGTTAAAATGAGTTTTTTTCAGCGAAGCCCATTTTACTCTATTCGCATTAAGGGATTTCAACGTGTATTCGCACCAATTAAAATTCTTTATGTCATCCACGTTTTCCAAACACTTTAAAATTAGTGGATTGACATATCCACATTGCAATGTCCCAACGATCAAACAATCAACTAATATAGTAAAAAATCTCTTGAACCATGCGCCACCCTCCTTGCATTCAACCATTCTGTTACAAACCTCAGTTGATGTGATAAGTTTATCAGTTTTACCAAACATACCAGCCCAGTTGTCATACAAGTCATTTTGTTCAGACTTGGTCTTCTTGTCAATATTGATCAGACCATTTGGAAACCCAAGGACTCTCTCTACATCGGAATAGTCAACACGGATAAATCTTCCCTGAGCTAAGACTAACTCACAACTAATCGGATTGAAATTTTCAATCAACCACTAAATAAAAAGACTAGGGTATTCAGTGATCCTAAGCGACAACGACCCTCCAAATCCCATCTCGTCTACTGCATCCTGCTGGAAATCCGTAAACTCCGCCATCGCCTTAACCAACAAAGCAGGGTTAGATCTAGTCAAGACCTTCGGATTTTTGAGCTTCCATGCCTTTTTGGCTTCAAATTTCCCACTGCAATAAATCCAAATGCAATAAAAATAAAATGGAAACGTCAAACATATTAACAATGACACAACAATGGAATATCTAGAACATTGCCAAAAATAAAACAAAGTCATTGTTTCATTACAACCCAAAAAAAACAATTGTATGACTAACTATGCAACGAAAACATTCTAAATGTGCAACAAAATTACGTATCTTGCATTTACCCAACAAAAAAAATATGCAATAAAAAGTTATAAAATATGCAACAAATTATTAAACATGTACAACTGGAAAAAAATAGAAAATTAATCCTACTAAAAAATTTCTAAAAGAAAACTTGCTTCACCCAACAAGTTTGTATATAATAATCAATAATTCTAAAAAACCTATGCATCAAAAAATTGCTAAGTATGTCGATACATCAAAAATACAAAAATTAAATCGCAAAAATTACCCTACAAAACAGTTTTCTTTAATGGCTACCAAACATTTGCTCCTAACATTGCTCAAATACAATTCCGAAATCACTAGAGTTAAAAAAAGATTCAACGATTATGAATATACAAAAAATTGCATTTACTTACTCTCAATGTAAAAAAAATTGTACATGCAAAAACAAATTGCAGAAAAAATCGAAAAAAGTAGCGCTTAACAATAAATACCTATGTAGCGAGAATATTAAGATAAAAAAAATGAAAAGCTTACGATAAAATCACTCGGCCCCCTCGACACAATCTACAAAATCCCAATAAACTTGCAATATATTCTTTCTGGCAAAGAATGGACTCTTCAGTTTTTGATGACTGAGAAACAAAACAAAAGTTGGATATGGAGTAGGCGTGTGAATATGGAGAGACGTGTGACAGGGATATTGAGAATAAATTTGATTCCCAATGAATCTTGGATACATCAAAAGATCTCCCCATAATCGCATTAGTGGCGAGAATTAAGGGAACCAATATAATCTCTCCTAAATTAAATAACCGGCTTAGATGTCTAATTACATTATTGACCTTCCTAACGTTTTTTTAATTAAAATTACCTTAAATATAAGATTAATCTAAGCCCTTCAAGAAACAAAATAAACGCACCAGATTAATCCCTACGGTCTCACCCTAGTATATTGGTCTCATTTGAACCAATGCATATATATATATACACACACACACACATAGAGTCAAAAATTAGATAAACAAATTACCATAACAATTATTTATAGAAAATATTGCTCATTAAGTAAATAGGCAATGATATATATTTAAAGTAAATATTTTGTTCAATGATTATTGTTCATAAATTAGGAAAAGTTTATGAATTGTATTCCAACTTATTATTATATCAAAAGTTGCCAAATTTTAGATACATGGCTTACCAGAATAATTAATTTATAGCCAATGTTTTGTTCAAATATATTTTTGTCAGCTTATTATTCATGCTAACTTAAGTATATTTTGTATAAAATATATCCTCTCATATACTAGCTACTTTAATTTCTTTAGAGAGACATTTAAACATTGTTGATCCTAAAGTTGAAGCATAACCAGCAAATATGGTTTCATCTTCGCATTTTCCCCTATTACCGACTTCCTCAAATATCCCGCCAATATCAGCAGGATTGAACCCCAATTATGCACTAAGCAAGAGTTTTTTTATAATCTATATTGCGGAACTATATAAACGTTTTTTAGTTAGTCTAATAAATAAATTTTACTTCTTTTTTTATTCCTTATATTTTTTGTTTGTATTTATTTTTTAAGTTATATTTTGTGGTTTGTATTTTGTTTATTTTGAATTATTGTGATTTTGAAAATCAATATTTAAATTTAGATGGAGATGATAACTGATAATATCTTCCGGAACAACAGAATTATGTAGCCTCTCTATAGTGTATCATAGCATCAATTGTTCAATAGACACGATAAGCAACTATTATTCTAAAAGAGATTGTAGAATTTGATTTTACAACTTAACCATTTGACCCATGGATTAAATTATTCGTTTGATTAACAATTAGCTAATTAGTATTTCAGATAAATCTGAATACTAGAGTAATACAATGATGGTGAATTATTATTAAGTTTCTCCTACTTATATAACATATCGACAATACAATAATAACATCTTAGTATATGATATAATTTAGGATGACTTAATTGAAAGTGAAATAAAAAAAAAATACAAGATATAGAATAAGATAAATAAATTTGGACCAATCAATCTGAAAATTCTCCTAATCGATGCATGTTGTGGAGTTACCCAAAATTAGCAGTATTTTATTTTGGTAAGTCAATGACTATTTTTTTGTAACTGATATAATGTATTGGCTAATTGCTTTTACCCGCCCATTTCCACTTGATAAATTGTAAACTATTTTACTGCAAAATCCTAACAGTAGATATTGATATAAATATTAAATAAAAACCATAAACATTAATGTTGATATTAATATGTATCTAATTAATATCCTAAAAAATACATAAAATATATAAAATCGCCCATGATTTCTTGCCAATTCACTCTTCATATCATCAATCAATTTTGCCGAATTATAGGGGAAAATTCTTGAAATAAAATTATATATATTTCTAAGTTTAAAACTATTAATTTAATAATATCTCCATTTAAAGTTTATCAATTGAATATAGAAGTCTTTATTCATTTCTTTTAAAAACGTATAGTCAATAGCATAAAAAAATATCTTTATATAGCTAACATAATCATATTGCACTCCACACTTTTCTCTTCTTATTAGTCGTTATAAGAAAAAAAATACAATTTCACCATTAACACCTATTATCTTGAATTACCCACACGTCAATTCTATAATATGAAACCGATCTAATTTAATTTTTTCCTACTAAGTTATACCATAGAATAAAAAAATAGCAAGTTTTTATGCAGGTGGGGAAAACTTTAAGATCATCTTTATGTATTTGTGTATTATATTTACGAATAAATTTATTAATTGATTACTGATTCTTGAAATTTTGATTTAATTGAGAATAAAAACACTTGAATGATTAGTTTTCATACAATTAATAAAAGTATTGAAATCACAATAAGAAATAATAATAATAATTATAATAATAATGATAATATGCATTTAATTTATTGCTATCTTTGTCTTTATATCATTTGCTACGTGCTGATATGTTGTATGTGTGCATGTTATTAAGTTGGAATTTTACAAACAAAATGGGTATCCTAAGACTTAAAAATTGTATTATTTTTAAGTAGATTGAGTCCAGATTATTGTTGAAATTGTACATCAAGTTATAATAGGTATAAAGGTACCAAGAAATCAAGAAACGGGCGAAAGATGATGAAAAATGAATCATGGCGGTGAATGAATGGAAAAGAAAAGAGAAAAGAAAAGAAAAAGAAATAAAAACAAAAAAAAATATAGAAAATGATGTGTATCGCGGTACACCATTTGTGTACCGCGGTATACCAAATGGCAAAAGAAAAAAAAAGTATTTAAAGCTTGTACTACGGTACAAAGCTTTATGTACCGCGGTACACAGTATTTTTATAGTGCACCTTTGTCTGTGTCGCGTTTTGATCCTGATTTCACCTTTTTTCGACAGCGATACATTCAACGCCTACCGCAGTACCTACAAAATATCTTTCAGCAATAATTCGACTTTACACGGTGGAAAACCACGAAAAGATTCTTTACAACAAAGAAAGATTTTTAATGAGCCGAAAGAGAAGAAGAAGAAATAAGAGTACATATCAAAAGAAGAAATTAATGGAGGACATCAGGTAATGGACAACAGAAGAATCCAATTGACAGAGAAAATAATGGAAGAAAAAGATGAAGCCTTCTGCTATAAATAAGCATGAGTCTTCAGCAACAAGAACACCGGGGGAGACAGGGAGACTCAGGGAAGGAGATACAAAGGAAGGAGCTTAGTTGGAGAGAACATAGCAGAACAAGAAGGGAGTCATTTTAATTCTTCAACAAATACTTGGAGAATTACCAATCAAATCATCAAATATAAGTTCTTCCTTATTCTTCTATTTCTTTCCCATATAATTCTTGTATTAATTCTTATGTATCGAATTTCTTGTGTGTGTTGTTTAATGGATTAATTAGATATTCTAGTGGCTTGATGTAATCTTATTTGATCTTATGTTTGATTTGTAGATCTATTTTATTTCGTGCAATTCATGGTTTATTTGTGTTAATTTGTATTAATTACATCTTGCTTACCTGGCCATTAATCTTTGATGCCTGATGTGTTAATCCACATTCGAGAGAAGGGATTTAATACCAGATCTAAAATAATACAACATAGGAAATCATATAATCGAGAGATTTATAAATCCTTTGAAGTTGTTGTAGAAATCTACTGTTCTATTTAGAATTGTAATTCTTGAGATTTTTATAGAGATATCGAAATCTTGTTTTATAATTTAAAATCACTAGACACTCGAGAGAGGTAGTTGATAGAATTGGGAATTTCAACTTATAAACGAATGCTTGAAATATATAGATTGTTTATCTTACATAAATGATAACTTGATGAAATCAACCTCTAGAATAATTCTCCCGTAGATTTAGATGTTTGTATTTGTATTTACATTTAATTATTATTAATTTTAAATCCACAAATCCATATCTTATTGATTAGTCAAATATAGCAGAGGTAATTTATACGTGGTACTTACACACACATTCCTTGTGGATACGACAACCCTACTCATTACACTATATTAAGACTTGACAACCGTACACTTGCGGTAAATTAGGTGAGTGTTTTTACGCATAACAGTGCAGAAACATTTGAATTATCTGGATCCACATCTACAAATCACATCTCAAAAAAGTCCGAGAAACCTATGAACAGTGAAAATTTTGAATTGAATATTGTAACCTATCCATTTTCAAGAACCTTTTTCAATGATACTTCAATGTTATTTATTTACTATAATGCTTGACTCCAGACTCTTTAAGCCGTCCACAATATGTTTGGGAGAAATATTGGAAATATTTATTGGATGATGTTTTCTACAAACTATGTCAACAAAGAAAATGCCAAGGTATCAAGTATAAACAAATTATTCTGATTAATGTTATTATATTGAATTATTAAATTTTTATTTATTTAATTGATTTTTCTAATTAATTCATTTGATGTTTTCTATAATTGAATTTGAAATTTAAGTCTACAATTGAAAATATAAATTTTATATATAATTTTTTGTTTTTATTTACTTTATATAAATATTTTATTATTAAAACAAAGTAATAAATACCACCTCATTTTAATAGATAGTTTCAGTATAAACCAATAATAATAAAATAATAATACATGTGCAACGCACGGGCGGATTACTAGTATATATATATATATATATATATGTATTAAGCACAAAGGTAAGTTGTCAAATTATTCTATTTATTGTTTTTACACAAAACTAGGACAAAGGTTGCAGAGTAAAACACTATGAGAGAATTGTGTTATATATGTTTTTTTGAAAACAATAGGGGCAATTTGGGGAGGGGACACACGCACTCGTATGAGATCGAACCGGAGTTATTCACCCTTACACAAGGGCGGAGGTATGGGGGGGGCCACTACGCCCCCCCCCCCCCATTTTCAAGAAAAAAAAATTTACACTAGAATTTTTTTAAAATTTTTTTAATTATAATTTATATGATTTTCGGGTATCGGTCCACCCCGTTTTCGTGTATCGGTCCACCCCATTTCTATTCCTAGCTCTGCCCTTGCCCTTACAACACATGTCTTAATCACTAGAGCGCAAGGTTGATCCGAGAGAATTGTGTTATTGGTCCCACTAGATTTTGGACATGAGCAATTTTAGTCTCATGTTTCAAAATAGTCAATCTAGAACATTTTTGTTGCATAATCAGTCACGTTGTTAATTTTTTCATAAGTTGTTATTGCATTTTCTTTTTCTTTTTCTTTTTGCAGTTGGGTTCGAAAGGGAAAAACTGAAACTAAAACCACAATAACCACGTTAAAATGAGACCAAAAATGCAATTTATCCATATTGTTTTTACTTTTTCCCAAATGATATATTGAAACAAAATTTAAACTAGTTTCGTTTAATTTGTTGTCATTTGATTATTTAATTAACTTCAAAATCATCATTCAGTAAGAAATTTTAAAGAACTCAAATGATAATCGTACAAAAATACATTTAGTTGTAGTTTCATACTATATTACAGTTCTAAACTGAGGTAGGGTTCTTTATTTTTGTTGTTTTACAAAAATGATTTTTGTGTTATTGCAGTTCTATACTACTAAAAGTTTAGTAGTATAGTGTATTTTTTTTTCGTGATATATTTGCATCTATATTTATGATTGAACTAGTTGTTTGGCTTTGTAAACACCATCCTTTTTATTTTTTGTATTATATTGGTTATATTTAGTAATATAATGTGATTTTTTTTATCTCATACTATTTTTTCTTGTATATGTCTGGGTCCTAAATTAATATCAGAAAATGAACCCCAAAAACTACTTTTCTCAACTATTTGAATTTGTAAAAACCTTTTACATTTTTCTTAGTTGTGATATTAATCGTAATACTTATTTTTTAATATAATTTAATTAATATAATAGTAATTATATATAACTTCTTATTTAGTTAATATATTAGTAATATAATATAAGCTAATAAAAAACAATATAAACAAATAAATTGGTTAAATTATATTCATTTGATGTAAAATATATTGTAGTGCGTCCGAGATTATTTTGACCAAATTCGCTGTAAAAGTTTCACCCACCACTTTCCACCACCATAACCACCGCCCACACCTGCTCTCCACCCGCACCACTAGAGTCAGTCTAACAATCGAAAGGAACTCCGAATCGCATATTTGGACGTAGGAGTTCTGAGAGAAACTTTATTTGGCCAAATGAAACCTCTAAAGTGATACGAGACGGTCTCATGGATTTCATAAGACGGATCCTACAAAACACAAAACCTATGGGTTATCTTATGGGTTTAGACTTGGGATTAGGTGGGAATTCCATTTAGGTATAAGATTCGTCTCCTTAACAATATTCATAAGACAGTGTCAGAAGTTTTTGCAAAGAAGAAATAGATACGAGGAAAAAAGGTTGAGAGAGGAAAAGTGTCCTTGTTGCTACTGTGGATCAAGACTAGCGGTGCACCTAGTACGCCAAGGTTGATTCAGTATCTCGTACTTCTCCCTGGCAAGCTGTATATGAGTGGCAACGGGGCCGAGGCGAGATCGTGGGGTGGCTGCATGATGAGTTGGTGGGGCGGGTCAAAAGATTTTTGAAAATGGTTCTTGATACTGCTTTTTAGGGCAGATAACTCCAGGTTAAGGTTTCTCAATTAGTCCAAGTCTTCTTCTTCCAAAGCTGGAAGTCTTCAGTCACGGAAACTTGCATGCAACACCAACAAATGTTAGACGGGCGATGGGTTTATTCCAGGGAGGACCCTCTGACGCTCAAGTCAACACAGTAAATGAGAGAGGATATTAAACAATACCGAGAATACTAAATACGAGTTGATTGAGAGTAGGAGAATATGATAATATGACTTACAAATGATCTAGAAGGATCTTTATATACCTGGGTAGTAGAACTTGTGGGCCGCGTAGGAGAAAACGACACATAGGCCAGACCTAGGCCTCGTGGGCTGGGTTATTCAATTTGTAGCCCACTAATTAATGTGGGATTAATTAAATATATAATTCGGATTATATCAATAATTAAAGAACATTTTTGCCCCCAACATAAGCCCCTCAGCTCCTGTTTTGTGGAAGCATATAACAGTGCAGGAGCTAGAACGATGCCATGTTTGGCTTGTCTTATTCCTTATCTTATCTTGTCTTGAGATTCAACGGTCATTCTTATACAAGGACAAGATTGGGAAGAGAGCTTTTATCATATCTTCCAAACGCAAAATTTCTCTCTCTACTTCTCTTCAATTTTTAATTTTCTTACTTGGTAGAACAGTTAGTGAAATTTTGTTGAGAGTTGAGTAGAATGTGTATGGAAAATTGGAGTGAGGAGTGGAATGAACCATATAGTGAGGCGAAGGAGGAGATCCCGGGAGCTGGGGAAGGGCGCCGGTGGCACCACCAAGTCGGGTGGAAGGGCACCCTTTCGGTGCCATTTAGGGGCACTCCTGCACGCCCTTTTGTGTGGGGGAGGGCACACTCCTGGGGTGCGACCCGAGTCCCCCGGTCCATTCTCCCTTGCATGTTTCTCTGTCCTCTCTCGAATTTCTCTTATATTTTGAGCTGGGTTTTGGATCTCAACTTTTCGTCAGTTCCCTTGGGGCCAAGGCATCACCGGCCGTTTGGTTTCCAGTTCCATTATTTTGTTTCCACCTTTTCCCATGGCTTTCGATATTCCTCCTCTAGCTCCAGAGCTATGTTATGTTAGTGAGGGAGCCGTAGAGCTTCAGTCGGACTCGTGCTCGAGTGGGGAGGTTCCCAGAGAGTCTGCGGGAGAATGTCCGGACGAGGCCCATCTGCCTAAGTACCAGCATAAGCCTCCGCGCGAATGCCGAACTGTCATCCCGGGAGAGTTAGTTAGTAAAATTACTCTTCGGTGTCTTTGCAGATTGAGGGAGCGGTTAGAGCTCCCCTTGGAGTTTCATATGTTGGTTCTGGTTCGGAGGATATGCTTACACATCCGCCCGAGGGCTTTATGACAGTGTATCGTTGTGGTCTATCTGTTGGCTTCACAATCCCTCCGGACAAATTCCTTGCAACGATCCGTAGATCGGTGGGGGTATGTATTGGACTAGTGGTTCCCCAGGTTTATGTGTGCATAAAAGGGTATCAGTATGCTATGAGAAAGCTGGAGATGCCCATCACTGTGTGATGGATTTCACTCTCTTTTATGCTAAGAAGTCTTCAGGATATACCTTTTTAATTTCTTTCCTCGCTCCCAGTGCAAGCTCCTCAAAGGGCTTCCTTTCTCTGGCGGGTTGTGGAAGGAGGACTTCTTCTTTGTGAGGGATAATGGTTGCGAGCTTCCCCATGAGTGGGTTTCAGAGGCTAAGTCGGCGAGTGGCACTACTCCTTCTCGTAAGGAGATGGCGGAGATCTATAGATCGAATGGATTGTTTGAGAGTTTTTTGATGTTTGGGACATTTTTGGTACTCAATAGTGTTTACTTTCTTGCCTTGGTCTCTTTCTTTGCTTGCTTACTTAACAACTTTCTGTTTTTGATATTGTGTCTTATTGGATCCCTAGGAATAGAGAGTTACATTATTGCTGAGTTCATGGCCTTCAAGAAGAAGGAGAAAAAGAAGGCCAAGAAGTCGTCTGTTGCTGGGGGGAGCTCGGTCACTCTACTCCATGGAGAAAGTGAGCGCGGGTCGTGCCCTCACTGGATGAATGGTGCTGGTGTTCAGGGTCTCGCCCCGGGCACTATGCAGATGTTGTTCCTGCTCTTTGGCCTCCTTCGGGCTCTTCTAGGGGGAAAAGGCCGAGGATTGAACCTGGTGAGGCTATGTTCGGGACATTTGGCCCGTGGGTTCTCTTTTCTAGCGGCGTGAACCACAGCGAGGGGATCTAGTCCCACTGGCACTTCACGATCCTTGCATGGGCTATACTAGCATGAGGGGAGCATTGCCAGCTGATGATTAGTCCTGCCTAGGGTCTTTGTCTTTCAAGGACATGGAAACCCACCTCTATGGAGACATTGATATGGTAACCTTCATGGTTACTTTATATTTCGCGCTTGATTCTCATTTCCTTTCGTTTGGTGGGACTTATGCAAAATTTTATGTAGGTCTTGAACCTTGCAGCCCAATCGAGCCATTGAGATAAGGTGGTGTAGGCAAAGGAATGCCATCTTTGCGGTGAGGTGAAGAGTCTCAAGGAGGGCCTCAGTCAGCATGAGGGAAAGATTTTGACTTGTCCAAGAAGTATGATTAAGTGAAGGTTAGTTCGCGAATGAGGCGAAGACGAGTGAGGTGTTCCATTAGTCACCTTCTGGCGCCCAACTCTCCTTCTGGTGCCCAGTTGTTGGCCGGGGAGAGGTTCGGTGCTTTGGAGGCCTATAAGACTTCCTTGGATTATCGTTTTGGGTTATTGAGAGAGTCTTACACGTAGTTTGACGTGGGTGTTCACCATTGTCGGAAGCTGCTACATCAGAGTGGGAAGGCCTCCTGCGAGGTGATAGGTCTCTTGGACTTTGGAGTATCTGACGAAGAGGAGGATGAGGGAGAGATCGAGGCCTTGTAGGATCATCCCGAGGGAGCCACTGGTGCGGGTGCCAACGATGATGGTTAGATTGGCGGTGCGGATTCTTTTGAGGATGATGAAGCCCCCCCATACTTAATTAGTCTGATAGTTATTGTGGTGTAGACGGCTTTTGTTTCTAACCCACCTATTTAGGGCTTGCTTTCTGCACTTGGATATTTTTATTGTTATTCCTTTGTGACGTTTCATTGCCCCCAAGGGGCCAAATGTTGTTCTGCCACTTTGCGATTATACTTATGTTCATGTTTTTCCTTATGCATGTTTGCATCTTTGCACTTTATTCGTAGTATTTGCATGTGATTCCTTGTCCGTGGGGACTTGTTCGCATTTTGTGTGGAGATGGATCCTTCCCTTTGGGAGGAAGCCTTATTTTTTTCGGAACGGCCGGAGGTGTTTGTATGGAGGCATAGGGCACCCTTTCAGAGCTCAAGGAGCGACCTTCCGGAGCTTGGGGCCGCCTTTCCGTGGCCTGGGGAGGGCGTCTTTCCGAAGCTTGGGGGCGCGCTTCTGTGGCCCTGAGGGGACGCGCTTCCATTGCCTGGACGGGGCACCCTTCCTGATCTCGGGTCTCCCTTCTCATCCGACTCAGCTTCTTCATAGGGCGGCTGAGTTAACTTTCTCAAGCTTCTTGGATTTGATCACGAAGCCCTCCAATAACTTGAGATTGGTTCGACCTTGAACCTTTCTACAATCCTCCTTGGAAAGTAGACCCCTTTTGCTTCTTCAAAAGTTTCCTCTTCAACAGTTTGAAGTTGTCTTTCCTTCACAACTTAGTTGTTGGAAATTTATTGTTTAGATTTTGACGAATGCCATATAAAACTTAGACTAGAAAGTTGGCACCCCATTTTCCTTGTAATTTGTATAGTAATAGATAGGGTTGTACAAGCTAAGTCAAGTGAGCTATGCCTGAATATACAAGAAGTCAACTGAAGACTAGGGTGAAGACTCCGCTGTGAAGCAGCTGAGTGTGGCAAGGAAGAGATGTCAAGAACTCGACTGAAGGAGTATCAGCTGTGATACAGCTGTATGAAGAGTCAGTCAAGTCAACCAAAGAAGCCAAACCAAGTCAAGTTGAAGTGACAGATGAGTCTTTCAATCATTGGAGGAGACTCAAGTCACCTGGGGAAAAGGCAGCTGCAAAGAGGAGTTAACTGAAAAGAATCCGTTGCACAAAAGTCAAGAATATTACTTAAACAAGTAATACTTCCATGCTGCCATGTCTTAAAGTGCTCAGTCCCAGAAGCGTTCAAAAGGAATAAACCAATGGGAAGCACTGCACCTCGTGTCAGAACCTGGAAAGCTGGACATTCATTTAATACGAGGAAAGGTCTACATCTCAAGATTGAAGACCAAGAAAAGACAGGCCAACGAACACAAGTGACTTTTGAAAATCAGCCTATCTCTTCAACGGGCTGATTTTTTTAAGTTCACTATAAAAGGCTGAGGAATCACTTTGAGAATAGGTAACCTTGCATACCTGAACAACGAACAAACAAGTATCATTCGTACTATAACCTGCAAAAATATTCTCAAGTTATTCAAGCAAATCCTGAAGCCTAAATCTCGAAGGAAATCGATCCAACACTACGCTGTGAAGGAAAGACAACTTCAAACTTTTGAAGAGGAAACTTTTGAAGAAGCAAAAGGGGTCTACTTTCCAAGGAGAATTGTAGGAAGGTTCAAGGTCGAACTAATCTTAAGTTATTGGAGGGCTTCGTGATCAAATCCAATAAGCTTGAGCAAGTAAGGTTTGAAGTAACAAGCGCAACATACACTGTGAAGAAGAAGTTCGAGTCGGACGAGAAGCCGATTGAGTGATCAAGGCATCTCCCGATCGAGTCCCAAAGGAGCAAGTCGGTTGTGTGATCAAGACTTGTATCGGGTGATAACCACTTTGTACTCGATCAATACTTAGTGGATTCCTCCAGGAGTTGGAGAAGAGAGTAGTAGAAGAATTACCCCATCTTGAACCTCTCAAAAATTATTGTGTCATTTACATTTCAGCATTTTATTTCTGCATATCACTTTATATCTGCTGATAATTTGCTATCCAACTAATAAGTAACAAAGTGCTAAAACCAAGTGTTAAAACAAACTTAAACCAAATTCAAGGGTGTTAAGTCTTCCAATGAAAATCTCATCACAACCAAGTTAAGGTTTAGACTAAACAATGAGTTATTCTATCAACGGCTTAATCGAAATCGTTGAGTGGCTAACTCTCTTTGGTTAACTAACTTAGCCGTCCCCTCGAGGACTTAGCGTGTATTTAACTCTGTAATATTTTAAAAGGACTAAAATCGAAAAGTTGGTAAGGTTTATTCAACCCCCCCTTCTAAACCTTACTCACACCATTTGGGACCTATAAGTGGTATCAGAGCGGTTGGTTCATTGAGCCTTCCGCACTGGTTACTGAACTAGATCTCTAATCTTTCAAAGAAGTTTTTAACACTTGCCATTTCAAAATCATATCTTTTATTCAGCAAAGTTATTATCATGGAAGCAAATTTGACACGCATTCCTATGTTCACTATTGAGGAATTTGATGACTGGAAAATTCGTATGAAGGCTCATCTATCTGCTTTACATGATGAAATGTGGCTAGTGATAGAGGATGGGCCACTGCAAATATTGAAAGTGAACACAAACAAGGAGAGCAAAACGGCGGCGAAGAGAAGAAGAAGTTGTAGGCTGAAGCAAAGACCGACGTTGAAAAACCAAGGATCGAATGGACCAATGATGACAGAAAGAGATACAACTTGGACAACGTGGCCAAGGATATTCTCTACAAGACTCTGGACAAAGCAATGTTCAATAAAGTCAAGTCATGCAAAACAACAAAAGAAATCTGGGATAAACTAACTTTAATTTGTGAAGGATCAGAGAAAATTAAAGAAAACAAATTATATGTTGTTGTTCAAAAGTTTGAAAACTTTAAAATGCTTGCAGGTGAGACAATGGATCATCTGGATGCTAGATTTACTGAAATCACAAATGAGCTCTCAGCACTTGGAAAGGAATACACACAAAAGGAGATGTGTATGAAAATTCTAAGGAGCCTACCAGCTGAATGGGAAATGAAGACCATGGCTCTAAGGCACTCGATGGACCTATCGAAAACATCCAATCATGAGTTATTCTAAGACCTCAAAGCTTATGAATTTGAGCTAAGAAGAAAGGACCAAGAGGAAACAACTGTACACAAAACAGCTGCACTTATAGTTAAGGATGGGAAGAGAGCTGAAGTCAAGGAAGCCTTTGACCAGGAGGAAATTGCCTTGATGGTTAAAAGATTTAACAAGTTCTTCAACAAGAACTATAAAAGAAACAAGGGTGAATCCTCCAGAGACATTCACTCCCTCCAAGTCAGGAAGATAGGCCACCCAAGAGAGTGAGCATCAAAAGGTTAAATACCATAGAGTGATAATCCAAGAATGGAAAGAAGCTGATCAAAGAGTTGAGAACTGTGTTGGAACTAGACAACCAGGACACTTTGCTATTGATCATCCCATATTCTCAGTAGTCAATAAATACATGAATGAAGAAGAAATAAGAGTCTTCGAGAGAAAGAGAAGGCAGAGGAAAAGAAAAAGGCCATGTTGGCTGCAGAGAGATACGAGATAGCTAAGTCCAAAGAAGCAGTGGACTCAGAGAGTAGTGAAGCTGACTACTCAAGTGATTCTAAAGAAGAAGCATTGATCTGTCTAATGGCTAAAGAACAAGATCAACCTGACCAAGAAGATGAGGTACACTCTAACTCATCTAACTCAGATTCTAGTGATAGCGATTGTGATACACACACTTCATCACCCGCTGATCTTTATGATTCATTAGACAAAATGATGAAAGATTTTGAGCACAATAAATCCTCACACACACTATTAAATGAGGAAAACAGCCAGCTCAAAAGCCAAAACTCACAGCTGACTAAGGAGCTAAGTACTCTAAGTCACATAGCTGATGAGAACAAAGAGCTGAATGTTGAGAATGCTAATCTAATAACAGAGATAGCTGCTATAGAAAAGAGGGAGAATGATCTCAAAAATGTAATTGCTTCATTCACAAAGGCATCTAAATATTGGATGACCTTATTATGAGCCAAAAATAGTGTGGAGATAAGACAGGCATAGAATTCAATTCCTTTGTGCACACTCAACCTCCCAGAGTGATATTGGAAAAAGGATGTTCAAGTAATGAGGCATCTCAAAAACCCAAGACACCAAATGTTGCACCCACATTCACTCCAAAGCACAACTACAAACAAACTGGCCTTGGATATAAAGGAAAAGGAAAACAACCAGTTGAGTATGCTGAGAGGATAGCTGAAAAGAAATCCAACAGAGTTCCTCAGCAAACTCCAAACAGGAAGTACTCTGTGAAGAAGAAACAGAGCTACCAGAAGCCCCAAAAGTTCTATCAAAGGAACACATATGATAGAAACTACCCAAGCCAAGCTGATTGGAATAATGTGAACTATCAGCAAAGATCTATGGAATACAAGCCTAAATGGCAAAGGCCTAGAACTCAGCAAAGGCCATTCAAAAGGCAAAAGAGCTATTATCAGCACACATATGCACCCAAGCAGTACACTCAGAAATATCACAACTACCCAAACAAGGCAATTGCTAAAACACACACACAGGCATACTGACAAAAGAGACAGTTGTTGTATGAACCTAAATCCCCCAAGCAATTTGCCAAAGTGAGTTATGATTATGGCACAGATAGATGGCAACCTCTTAAAGTCAGATCATTTGGCTATAGGTTGGTTGGATCATCTTACAACACTAACCCCTCAGGAGCCAGGCAAGTATGGGTACCTAAAAACTGATTTCCTTGATTGCAGGTTCAAGGAACAGCTGAGTGCCAAGGAACCTGGTACATGGATAGTGGTTGTTCCAGACACATGACAAGAAACAAGAAAAATCTGTCAAAATTCAAGGCGCAAAGGTCATATTTGGAGGAAATGAAGCTCCAGGGGAAATAAGAGGCATTGGATCCATCAAGAAAAATGGATTAGAAATCACAGATGTTGCATATGTTGAAGGCCTCAGCTTCAACCTGTTAAGCATTAGTCAACTCTGTGACGAGGGCTATAATGTTGGATTCAATATGGGAGTCTGCCAAATCAAAGACACTTAATCAAATGATGTAGTGTTGCAAGGATCCAGACAAAAGAACATGTATGTGGTAGATTGGTTGGTATTTCACACCAAACACTTGTCATGCATTAGCAAAGTATAGCCGAATCAAGTTGGGTAGCACAAGAAGGCTTAGTCATCAATTTCAAGACAATTAACAAGCTTGCAAGGAGTCATCTTGTGGAAGGTCTGCCAGACTCAGTGTACAAGAAGGAAAGTGTTTGTGATGCATGTCAGATGGGAAAGCAGATCAAATCATCATTCAAAGAGAAGTCTAGTCCATCTTCAACAAGAATATTGCATCTGTTGCATATGGACTTATTTGGTCCAGTTGAGCCAGCTAGCATAAGTGGAAAGAAATACACTTTAGTGGTGGTGGATGATTATTCAAGATATACATGGACAATCTTCATGTGCAAAAAAAAGGAAACCCTGCTGAAATTACCTCAGCTGATGAGAAGAGTTCAAAATGAGAAGAGTCAAACCATTATAAAAAAAAGGTCTGATAGAGGAACTGAGTTTGTCAATGGGATAATTACTCAGTATTGTGTTGAAAATGGTATTGCTCAAGGACTCCACAGCAGAATGGAGTAGCAGAAAGAAGAAACAGAACTCTCAAGGAAGGCTGCAGGACCATGTTAGCCGGGTAAATAAAAGATTTTGGTGAAGCCATAAACACCGCATGCTATACTCAAAATAGATGCATGATTAATGACAGTGACAAAGACTCCTATGAAATTTGGACGGGGAGAAAGCCAAATGTTGCATATTTTAGAATATTTGGATGTAAATGCTTCATCCACAACAATGGCGGGGATAATCTAAAGGCTTTTGATGCTAAAGGCGATGAAGGTATCTTTTTGGGATACTCGGTTTGAGCAAAGCCTATAGAGTGTTGAACAAGAGGACAATGGTCACGAGAGAGTCTATCCATGTGGTTTTGATGAACCTAATGTAAATGGAGAAGACATTGAAGAGTTAGGCGATAAAATTTGAATCGACCAACTATGAAGAAGAGTCCTTATGTTGAAGCGAAAAAGTCGAGCAATCAATCAAGATGAAGATGAGATTGTTGAGTCTCAAAGACAATTTGGAAAATCTGCGACTAAATGGTGATGAAAGAGAGCTGCTAAAGACAACTCGATTGCAAGACGACCAACCCGGTGATTTACTCAACCTTTGATGTGAGATGGTGAGACCATCCACGGATCTAGTCAATGGAGATGTAAGAGATGGTGTAAGATCCGGATCGAGCTCAACAAGAAGCAATGTTCACTTGTTTTATTTCCCAAATAGAACCAAAATATGTGTCACAAGCATTGGATGACACACATTGGATTCAAGCCATGCAAGAAGAGCTGAATCAATTTGAAAGGAACAAAGTATGGGAATTGGTGCAAAGACCAACCCATCAAAATGTTATTGGCACAAAATGGGTTTTCAGAAACAAGATGAATGAAGAAGGCTCTGTGGTGAGAAACAAAGCAAGATTGGTAGCCAAAGGGTATTGCCAAGAAGAGGGAATAGATTTTGATAAGACATTTCCTCCTGTTGCAAGATTAGAAGCAATAAGGATGTTTCTTGCCTATCAAGAACTTCATTGTTTATCAAATGGATGTGAAAAGTGCATTTTTAAATGGATTATTGGAGGAAGAAGTCTATGTTGAGCAACCTCCAGGCTTTGAGCAGAAGACTCTTGGAGACAAGGTGTACAAGCTTAAGAAAGCTCTATAATGATTGAAACAAGCACCTAGAGCATGGTATGATACATTATCTCATTTTCTGACAGATAATGGATTCACCAAAGGCAAAGCGGACAGAACACTCTTCAGAATTCAAGATGGAGAGAGTATATTGCTTGTTCAAATATATGTGGATGACATCATTTTCGGATCCACAAACAAGGAGCTGTGTGATAAGTTCTCAAACCTCATGCAAGGCAAATTTGAAATGAGCATGATGGGAGAGTTGACATTCTTTCTAGGACTTCAAGCTAAACAGCTGAAGGATGGAACCTTCATAAGTCAAACAAAGTATAGAAATTTGGTATGGAAGAGAAGTCTTCTGTAAAAATTCCATTGAATACATCAGTCAAGATGGACATGGATGCAGATGGCAAGCCTGTGGATCAAACAAGATACAAAGCACTTATTGGATCACTGCTCTATCTAACAGCAAGCAGGCCAGACATCACCTTTGCTGTAGGAGTATGTGCAAGATTCCAATCTGCTCCACAGGAGAGTCACATGACTGCAACTAAGAGAATCCTAAGATATTTGAAGGGATGTTAAGAAGTTGGCTTATGGTATCCAAAGGAATGTTGATTCAAACTAATTGGTTACTCAGACTCTGACTATGTTGGATGTAGAGTTGACAGGAAGAGTACTTCAGGTACATGCCAAATGCTTGGAAACAGACTAGTTTTCTGGTTTAGCAAGAAGCAAAACTCAATAGCCACATCCACAGCTAAAGCAGAGTACATAGCTGCGGGCAGTTGTTGTGCCCAAGTCTTATGGATGAGACAACAACGCTGAGAGATTATGAAATTGAAGAAAAAGAAATTCCAATTATGTGTGATAACACAAGTGCTATTGCAATCACTCAAGAATCTGTGTTGCTTTCAAGAACAAAGCACATCGATGTCAGATATAATTTTATAAGAGATCATGTTGAAAAGAAAGACATCACCTTGGAATACATCTCAACTGATAAGCAGTTAGCTGACATATTCACCAAACCCTTATGTGAATCAAGATTTGAAGAGCTTAAGCATGAGCTAGGGTTAATTGAGCTGAGTTGATACTTAGAAGACTCAATGAGAAGAGATGGAATGTGAAAAGATGAAAATAGAACAAGTCTCATGAATCAGCCAAGTGAATCAGCCGTATCGGGAAGTCAGCTGTATCGAGTTAGCTGACAGCTGAGTCACTATACGAAAAGAGAGAAGAAGCGTTGAGTCATTTAAGGAGTAAGCTGAGTTATTTATGAGCTAAGTGACAAAAACACAGTCATTTTTAATAAGCGGGAATGTTTTTAAGGATGACGTCAGTGTAATTATGACGGGTACAGTCAAAAGCTGCACAACAAGCATATGATTAGATATAAATGTTGCCGCATGAAATGCGAGCAATTAAATGCAAATAAGACGTGCTAAATCTGAGCCGTTGATCTTGATTAAAATTCAAAAACCAAAAACACGTCCTTTCATAACCCATATATACTCATTCTTTCAGTTTTCTCTCTCACATTGAAAACTGTTCATCTTCAAAACTAAGAAAGCAAGTCTCTTTTCTCTCTCGAAACCCTACCAGTTCTCAAAGCTACTTTATCAAGATTCAATCGGTAAAATCTTCTAGAAATGGCACCAGCACATGATTTCGCTAAGCTCGCAAAGCAAATCCACACTGGGTCAACTGTGGATTTTGAAGGGATGATAAAACAGGGTTCCGACGAAACCCTTGTAAAGAAGATTACGGATAGGATCGTGAAATCCGGGCTGAAACCCTTCTCACATTGGAATATCATATGACGTACGTAGAGGAGGTCGCTCAGTTCTACGTAAACGCTGAAGTGCAGAACGAAGGGATTAAGTCCTCCGTCCACCGCAAGGACATTATAATCACTGCAAAGGACCTTGTGGATCACTATTTATTGCCGTCAGAGGGCATGCCGAAGATATATGAAGCCGACGTTGATTTGGTCGCTGCATGGAAGGAAATGGCCAAACCCGAGTGTGCTGCAAAAGTTGTCTACACAACTGAGAAGAAACTTTTGAAGGACGATTATCACAAACTGATGGATATCGTCGCAAAGTGTGTGGACATGAAGTTTGGAAGCTTAAATCAGTTGTCCAAAACCAAGCTGATCGTCATGGTTGCGATCATAGAGGAGAAGAAGATCAACTGGGTAGAATTCGTCTACAGCAGACTCTGCCAGAATGTTGCAAATAAGTCCTTCAAGGATGATGGGTCATTTGGAGGATCTCTGGGCTATGGCCTTGTAATTGGCCATTTGATGGAGGTGAAGGGTGTTCCACTCCGACATGGAAAGTCATTCCATGTCAACAAGAAGATGTTCCGGGCAAACCTTTCAGGAGCTCAGAAGAGAGCCTATGCCAAGAGGGCGGATACCAGCGAGGGGGAATCAACATATCTTGGAGAAACAACTGTTACTTTCCCTCCCAAGAAGAAAGTTGCCCATGCAGCTGCAAAGAAGATAGTAGTCCCCTGCCCGAAAGAAAAAAGACGCACCCGCCATCTGCAGTAGGAGTCACTGCCCCTGCAGCCGTGTCTCCTGCCCCTGCAGCCGAGGCGGAGAAGGAACCTCAAATACCTTCTCCAACCATCAAAAAGAAGAGGACTGCTAAGCCAAGAAAGGCAGCTCCTCAGACAAAGAAAGGTGCACCGGCCCCCGCCGCCAAGGAAGTTGAGGAAGAAGTATTCGAACCAGAACTTACTCTGGTAAGGACAAAAAGAAGAAGAAGAATTTCCAAGCTCTCGGAGCTTGAGAAGACAGCTGAGTCTGCCACTCAGCTGGAAAAAGTCTCTGAGACTGCTGAAGAAGTGCAATCTCCAGAAATTATTGATAAAACAGCCAAGTCTGCTGAGGCTGATCAGCAGAGGCCCTCAGAAGACCCAGTTGTGGATAGAACAGTCGAGGAACATGAAGCAGCGGAGATGTTGAGAATTCCTGGCGACAGGATTGTGTCTCCACCTTCCCCGATCTTCTTTGAAGGTTACGAGCGAGAGAGTATGTTGCTTTCCATTCTTGAAAAGGAAGGGCAACAAGAAGAGGATGACGATGATGATATAATCATGTATTCTCCATTATACCCAGACATCTAGAATTGTCTGAGAGCATGGAGGAAATGGAAGCTGAGTCACTCAAGGGTGCAATTTGAACACCCTGAGTATATTGAGGAAGAAGAGGAGCTTTTCAAGCTTCTTGAAATTGATACTGTGCTGCAAGCCCTGGATGAGGATAACTGCATAAATATGCTGCAAATTCGCAGGGAACAAGAAAAAGCCAGAGCAGCTGAGGAAGCAGAGGCTCGTGAGAAAGCCAGCATTTGTACTCTCACTGGAACCAGCGAACACACTCATCCTCACATTGATATGCTTTCAGGAAGTGATGAGGGCATGGACCCTATTGCTGCTCAAGAAAAGTTGGACAAGCAGCAAGCCATGCGGGAATCCACATTGATGGATGAGAAAGAGCTGATGGAAGGACCAGGAGAATCTTCCAAATCACAACTGGAAATTGATCCGTTGGGAGTGGTGCGGCCAGTTGCCACGATTATTGTTGCGGCCACTTCCCCGATTCACTCGGAAGGGCGGATCTAAGGGAATTGGCGATGACACTGGGAACTTGGGCACCCAAGTTGAGCCAACCCCTGTTGAAGGTGTCTTACCACCTGTCCCCATGGCTGAACACTTCTTTGACAAAGCCGGGAGTCTAGAGCAGAGTGACCCCAACATAAGTCACTCGGTTGGTGCGCCAAATGAGGGGGAAAACTCACTCCACTATAGCTAGGTCGGAGAATCTCGAGATGACTCCACCATGCGAGAAAGGAGGCGAAGTGGAGAAGGAAAAAGAAAAGAATAACAACAAGTTGTCACTTGTGAAGCTCGGACGGTTGAGTCTCTGTCTCGATTAAAGTGCAGCAACTTTGCGGTGAGGACACCGCTGCGATGCGATCGAGGCACATGATGGATCTGCCCGGGAGTTAACACTGGGCAATGAAAGTGCAATCCACGGAGTTGAGACTCTGTGGATGCCATTGCGAAAGACCACAAGGCAATGCGCTGTCGAAGGGATTGTCAAAGCCCCGCCGATTGAGACTATGAGGTAATTAAGGCCTAAGGGAGGTTGAGACTTCCCTAGATAAAAATCAAGGAGATAAGAGCATTCCTTAGAACATAATTGCTGATTCAGATGAGGAAATCAGCGCTCTTCATGACTCCCGGGATGATCCCGATACAACATTCTTGGGATCCGCGAGATGAAGTCAATCAACCCCGCCAAAGAAGACTCGGTGAGGATGTTCCACCAGAAACGAGCAAGCCAGACTTCAAAGCTGCTCGACAAACCTTCAATTTTGATGATTAGCCAAACCCTCAGGTCTCATCATCTTCTGATGACGCTACTGATACGGTCGAGGAACAGTCAACTCAA
Source organism: Rehmannia glutinosa (assembly GCA_016081115.2). Lineage (NCBI taxonomy): Eukaryota > Viridiplantae > Streptophyta > Magnoliopsida > Lamiales > Orobanchaceae > Rehmannia > Rehmannia glutinosa. Next base: position 76,970,652 of record CM071934.1, read on the forward strand.
AAGGATAAATCAGTGAGATCAAGAATCATTAAGGCAGTGAGGCTCGGCCAGGTCAATACCGGAAAGGCCCACGTGAATCACGATCAATCAAGCGCGAGCTTCGGAGGCTGCAGCGAGACCACCTCGCGCACAATATCTCAAGTGCGAGACAACGCTTATGAAGAAGTGTTTCCTTTTTCTCAAGAACTACCCGTGCTTGAAGAAGAAACTGCAAGAGAACAAAGGCTCTACACCGTCCAAGAAGACCCTTTAATCCCTTGATTCGATTGTGCGCTTGATTTCAATTTCGATCTGAGTGGCGGCTAACTCAAGTTAGACAAATGAGATGCGTGAAATCTTTAAGAAAATCTGTGAAGAGATTGAGAAGATTGAACTGCACCAAGCCTCTCTCGACATGCGCCTGGACAGTAGAGATGCCACTCTCACAGCAGATTTGAGAGGAGTGGTAGTCGGGATAAGGGAATGGTCTCAGCAAAGAGAGCCCATGCGTCTCGAGCAAGTTCGCTACTTCAAGCGCACTATACAAATGAGAATCTTTGGTATGGAGTGCCGACAATCTTGACATGAAGAAGGCGAGGATGCGACTATATGGAGAGATTACATGCCTCCCATACAACTAAAATGGAGTTGATGCGTGAATTTCATCGCAAAGAACTTCTGCGCGTCGAAGAAAACATGAATACCAAATTCATCCTTCTTATGGCTGAAATGAAACGGTGGCGGCCAGTCCAAAGCCACCCGCTCGAAATTTCCGAAAAGATACTCCGCAGCCGGACTCAAAGCACAATTCAACTATCGCCAGATGGACTTCATGGTTCTTTGGTATGTTCCCAAGGGTTCCTCTCTCCTTTGATGATGCCAAAAATGGGAAGAGGAATACCGAAAAGATACTTAAGGGGGACGGTTGATGAGAAGGAAAAGGAAACAGTTATCGAGAGAAGAAAGATCAAATTGTTTGTTGAGAAGAGAAAGGAGAAGGGAAAAGTGTTGAGGGGAAAGGTCAAAAGATATGACCTTAATGCTTGCTTTAAACCCTCAAAGCAAGGTCATGTCACAAACACATCATCAAAGAAACTTCCGTAACTCTGCCGCTCTATCACTCTATTGTGCCCATGTCTCATAAGAAAACGATTGTAGAAGCAGAGATGGAGGATTTCGACAAAAGAACGGATGCCCGTGTTGAAGAGATGTTAAAACAATTTGGAGGCATTCCAGCAGGAAAAGACACCGATGCCATTCCAGATGGAGGGAATGAGCCAAGATCCGTTGAAGAGTTTAAAACACTCTAGTCCGAGGGATACTTCAAGGATATCTCCATAGCCCAAGCCTGGGACTTGTACTGGGAAAAAGGTCTAAAGCTGTGCGAAGAAACTGACAAGCAGCAAACTACTAGCAGTCACTCTGCTGGTCACTCTGTTGGAAAGAAGAAGACTCCAGTACAGTACACGCCCAGAGGAGGAGGAATAGGTGGTGGAGGTGTAAGTCCAAGCAGCTACGATAATCTAGAGGGGAGGTGAATAGATTATCTCCATCTTTTCGATTTCACCCTCTTTTTCGAATCAATTACGCCAAGACAATAATAAAGGTGCGGAATGTAAACAACACGCGTCGATTTATAGATGCTCAACCCACCTAGGGCGTAATCCTCTACCACCCCAGTATCTCCGGGATGGATTTCAAAAAGAAAAAAAGATTTTATTAATTACCAAAATTAATACAACACCTTACAACATCACCTTAAAGAGCACCACACTCTTCTACAACACCACCTTTGAGATTACCACAATCTCTCTTGAAGATTACCACAATCTCCAACGGCACCTTGTGAAGATTACCACAATCTTCAACCTTGAAGAATACCAAATTCTTCAATACCTCAAGAGCACCACACTCTTGAAACACCTATCACCTAGATCACCTAAGTGTATTCTTTCCACAAGAATACTCACAAGGATGTCTTGTGTTGAATGATGACAAAAATCAAGATTACAACTCAATAATGAATATTACAATTTGAGTGCAAGTGTAATCAAGAAATAAAGCCTAGACCTCAAGATGTGAAAGTGAAATACTTAGGCTATAAATACAACAAGAGTGTTGAATATGAAAGCTTGGAAATTTGTAGATTTCTTGTTGTGTATTTGCTTGTGTTGTTGTCTTGTGTCTTCAATTCATCCTCTATTTATAGGAGAGTCTTCACCAACATAAGCTCCCAACATAGGCTCCTTCTTCTTCCCTTTTGTCTACAAAAAGAGGATCACAAGATGTAGAAATATTATACAAAAATGAAAAGTAAATCTTGCTGATAAGGATTGCAACGGTTGGAATTTTTGCTGTCAAAAATTACATAGGGCGACCTGTTGCCCTGTATAAGATTTCGAACGTTTGAATGAAAATAGTGTGATCCAGGTAGGTGTTGCAGGGGGGTGCGACCGGTTAAGGAGGGTGCGACTGGTCGCCATAGGGTGCGACCGGTCGGTCCCCAGCTTGACCGGTCCCCCTCTTCAATTTTTGTGTTCCAGAGTGTTCTGTTTCATATACGCACTCTTCAGGTACCGGTCGTCCTCTTGTTCGACCGGTCGACCTCCAAGTTGAAATGTTGTCCGATTTTTATCAAAAATGAACTTCAAGAAATACTCCAAAAAATTAGTAAAAATATTTTAAATCACTTGGGAGTATTTGGACAACATTTATAAACATAGTAAACTCATTTAAACAAAACCATCAAAAGTGTTGTCCATTTTTATCGAATAATAAACTCTAAGAAATACTCCATGAATTAGTAAAAACATTTTAAATCATTTAGGAGTATTTGGACAACATTTATAAACATTGTTTTGGTGTAAAAACCAATTAACACAAAATCAACAAAAGTGTTGTCCAATTTTATCGAGTAATAAACTCTAAGAAATACTCCAAAAATTAGTAAAAACATTTTAAATCATTTAGGAGTATTTGGACAACATTTATAAACATTGTTTTGGTATAAAAAACTCATTTAAATATAATCATCAAAATCTTGATAAAAACATATATCTAACAAACTCCCCTTTTTTATGATTACAAACCAAAAAAATTTTAGGAAGTTGATATTAAAACAAAACAAATTTTCCGGTCTAAAACATCAATCCATTTTAAGCAAGATTCATCATAAGTACAAACACACAAGGATAGGAGCAAAGATTTTTCAAAAACATTTTTGCACAAGCTCCCCCTATCAACATGCATAACAAAGATAAGTATAAGCAAACAACTACAAGCTAAAAGCTTGAATTTCATGAGCTTAAAAGCTCCCCCTGTCACAAAGGCATCATTAGTCAAGCATAGAAGTCCATAATACATCACATGGACTAAGTATTATCCATAGCTTTTGGCTTTTAATAGCTCTAGCTTATAGCTTTTCTTGCGAGCTTATTTTCACTTCTTTGAGCGTATAAGCGTTTTTCATGTTTCTCCCCCTTTGGAATCATCAAAAATAATGTTAGCACGATAAAAACATCATATAATTATATCAAAGTGCGCAATTTAATCAATTTATCGAGCATATTGAACATTTAAGCTTAAACTCCAAATAAAAGGAAAAATTGCTCATTTGATTTGTAAAAGCTCATTTGATTGATAAAACATGATCTCCATAAACTTATAAAACTTTTCAAATCAAGAGAATCATGTAGGTGATGAATTTTTCATTGAAACATTTTGTCGAACACTTGGCGTGCGTCGAATAAAACAAGAAAAATATAACCCCTTTGTGATTCGTTTAAGCCAAAAAATTGCAATACAACAATATTCATTCATCTACAATCATCATATACAACATACTAATACAAGAATTTCATTAAAGTAGCAAGATATAAGCACATTCTCAAGGGTTCAACCCAATTGAGATAAAATAAGAGAAATTCTTACCATTTAATCGGTAAAGATGAGCAATGATGATGATAATCGAGCCTCATGAAGTCCAAAATATAAAATGTATGCAATAAAACAAATTTGAAGTAAAATTTGTGTGCAAAATGCGAAGGGGACGAGAAATTGACAAAATGAGCCAAAATGATTGTGACTGAGAACAGAAACATATTTAATCGAATTTCCTCTATGGTCGACCGGTTGGGGGCATGGGCGACCGGTCGACGTCATGGGCGACCGGTCGACCTTGCCCCAGTCAGACCAGGTTTTCATTCTGTTTTCCAAAATCCGAGTTTTGAACCAAAAATCCGATTTTTCGCCCCTAAAATTTAAAAACGTGCAAAATGCAATCATAGACCTCATTCAATATGCATTATGTCTTAATCAAGCCCGAAATGAGGTAAAAGACTCGGCGGTTAACGATTAAAAAATCCACGAGTTATCCTTGAGACGGATTTAAACACATCTCAATTTTTCGTTTTAGAAACGTAATCCCTTAGAAAAATATATCGAATCTCAATATGTTTAGTTCGATTATAATGAACCATATTTTGAAAAATTATTATCACCGGACTTGTTATCTCGAAAAATGTGAAGGTCTTAAACTTTGGATATACAAGCCATAAGAAGAAGTGCCTTTCAAATATTTGAAAATTTCTTTTAACGGCACTTTAATGAGATTCGTTGGGATAGTTTTAGAATTCGAGCATATAGACATAAGGCATAGAAAATGTCAAGTCTAAAGGAATACGAAAAGTTAGTGAACATACCTCGAATATGTTTGTCAATCAATATGCCTTCCTCAACTTTTGTCAAACTTTACATTGGTAGCCATAGAGGTTGAGATGATTCTTCCTTCTTCAATGCCTAACTTCTTCAAAGGTACTTTTATATACTTTGATTGTGAATTGGAACCACTTTCTTGTCATTGTTTAACTTGAAGTCCAAAGAAGAAATTTTAGCTCCCCCATCATGATCATCTTAAGTTCACCTTGCACCAACTTAGAAAATAACTTGCACAATAATTCATTAGTAGCACCATAAATGATATCATAAATTTGTACAAGTAAACAATCTTGCCTTTTTTTTCAAAAAAAATAGTATAAACTTTACCTCTTGAAAAACCATTTAGCAAAAATAGCTAAGTCTATCATACCATACACGGGGTACTTGTTTTAAATCATACAAGGCCTTTTATAAAAATCATTTGGCCTAAAAAAATTTTAAACCCCGGAGGTTGTTTTATATAGACTTCTTCTTGAATAAAACCATTTAGAAAATTGGATTTAACATCCATTTGGTAAGGCTGAAATTATCTTAAAACAAGAATGGGCAAGTAAAATGCAAATAGCTTTTAAATGTGCTACGGGTGCAAATGTTACATCAAAATCAATACCTTGATGATACTTTTGAGCTACTAACCTTGCCTTGGTCAACAAGCTTGTTCCAAAATTAAAACAATTCCTGCAAAATCTTAATCAAGATATCTTGCACAAGAGCATAGTAATATCGAAAAATAGAGACATATAACAAGTAACACATACTATGCTTTCAAACAAATCATCAAGAGTTTCATAAAACATGTAAGTTCAAATAAGATTATAGGAAGCTATATAAGGTCTCTTTTGAAATTTGAAAAATTCAAGAGCATATAGTTGAGACCTCATTTACAAGAAGCATATGAACAATAGCTTTGACAAAGCAACCAAGAATAATTTTATATGTGCAATAAAATGCATAACTTAAAAAATCAAATGTTTTATCAAAACAAAATATAATCCTTTACAAATCTTGGATAAAACAAGCTATGTCAAATAATGCCTTTTAAAAATAATCCTCTTAATAGCACTTGTATAAAATGCTTTGAAAGACAAGCACGAATGACAAAAATATATCGAGTCTATAGGATGAATACCAATGATGAGCGTACCTCGATAGTTTATGGTCCTCTCTTGAGAAAATAACCATTGAAAAAATATATATGTCCTACACAATTCTTAAACACGTTTTGCACAAACATAATGATACAAGTGTAGACTAAGCAATAAGAGATATCATAAATGTGCTTATGCTATATAAAACCATAAGAGATAATAAAAGCACCTTAGTCTATGTAAATGCACAAGAGTTGAGAACAAAATATACAAGGACTCATTTTCAAAATATTTAAAAACACAAATATATATTGAAGACCTTAATATTAAGAAATATTTGAAAACTCATTTTACAATTAAGGCACAAATAAAAACATGCATAACAAAATAAAATGCATATTTAAATGAGGAGATACGGTTTACCAATTACGCCATTTCCATGGGTTGTGTCGTTCCCATTGTTGATGATATCTTCCCCTTTGAAAATCATCTTGTTGATGATAGTTTTTCCAATTGCTCCATTTCCAAGGATTGTGTTCTTCCCATTGTTGATAGTGTCTTTCTCTTGGAAATTTATTTTGATGTTGTCTTCTCCTTTGATCAAATGAAATGGTCATTTGATGTCTTCTTGGCGGTATGTATTTTCCTCGATTATTATTTCGCCGGGTACCTAATGTGACATTGTTTTGTGGTACCCTAAAGTGTTTGGGTCCTTTGGAATTAGCTTTGAGACTTTTAGGTCTCCAATAATAATTAGGGCTATTTCTAGCCCGACAAGTATTAGTCGTGTGACCCGTTTTACCACAATAAAAACAAGTAGTAATTTTGGGAGCATAATGACCAACATGCATAGGGACTTGATTTATTTTCACATAATTAACAACACTAAGCTTATGATCAAGTCCTTGTTTCAATTTATCACAACTATGAACATCAATAATATCGGTCATTTTATCGGTACTCAAGTTGGATTTTAATAAATCATTTTTCATGCAATTAATATCCTCAACAAGAGTACTATTTTTTTTTTCAATGTTTCTAACCTTGTAAAGTGTGGTGGTGTGATCACATGAAAGTGATTTATAAGAGGAAAATAAATTATCCTTATCAATTTTTCAAAATATTGAATTCCTTTTTCAAATTTTTGTATTTAACAAGTAAGCTTTGGAATTCATTTTGAAGTTCATCAAAATCATTTTGTAAATCACTATAATCATTTTGTAATTCATTATCATAAGAAGTGGAGGGTTTTGAACTTACCTCGTTTTCTTCTTCGAAGCCCATAAGACATCGTTCGTTTTCATCGACGTCGGAAGTTGTAGGAAGCTCATCCCATGTTGGGTTTGTATCCATTTGAGAAGTAGATGCTTTTGAGTGGCTCCTTTCATTTGCATATACTTCTTCTAATTTTCTCCATACTTCATGTGCCGATTTAATTCCTACAATATGATTATATTCCAAAATGGTAAGTGAACAATACAAAATATTAAGAGCTTTACCATTTAAGGAGATGATTTTCTTTTCTTCATCATTGAGCTCTTTGAGGCCTTTGTGTGGTGTGTCCATCATTGGAATGGATTCTTCATTTACGACCGTGTTCCAAATATCGAACCCGCAACCTTGTAGATAGCATTCCATTTGTAAAATTTTTGGAATCAAATAGTGGTGGCTTGGTGGTGGAGGCGCCGATAAGGTAGACTTCATTCGTAGCCGGTGATCGTTCCTCTTTACTCGTGATGTGGAATGAGCTTCCCAAAGAGTTTGGCTTTGATACCACTTGTAAGTCCAAGCGGCTACGATAATCTAGACGGGGGTGAATAGATTATCTCCATATTTTCGATTTTACCCTCTTTTTCGAATCAATTAAGCCAAGACAATAATAAAGGTGCGGAATGTAAACAACACGCGTCGATTTATAGAGGTTCAACCCACCTAGGGCCTAATCCTCTACCACCCCAGTATCTCCGGGATGGATTTCAAAAAGAAAAAGATTTTATTAATTACCAAAATTAATACAACACCTTACAACATCACCTTGAAGAGCACCACACTCTTCTACAACACCACATTTGAGATTACCACACTCTCTCTTGAAGATTACCACAATCTCCAACAGCACCTTGTGAAGATTACCACAATCTTCAACCTTGAAGAATACCAAATTCTTCAATACCTCAAGAGCACCACACTCTTGAAACACCTATCACCTAGATCACCCAAGTGTATTCTTTCCACAAGAATACTCACAAGGATGTCTTGTGTTGAATGATGACAAAAATCAAGATTACAACTCAATAATGAATATTACAATTTGAGTGCAAGTGTAATCAAGAAATAAAGCCTAGACCTCAAGATGTGAAAGTGAAATACTTAGGCTATAAATACAACAAGAGAGTTGAATATGAAAGCTTGGAAATTTGCAGATTTCTTGTTGTGTGTTTGCTTGTGTTGTTGTCTTGTGTCTTCAATTCATCCTCTATTTATAGGAGAGTCTTCACCAACATAGGCTCCTTCTTCTTCACTTTTGTCTACAAAAAGAGGATCACAAGATGTAGAAATATTGTACAAAAATGAAATGTTGTCCGATTTTTATCAAGAAATACCGGTCGTCCTCTTGTTCGACCGGTCGACCTCCAAATTGAAATGTTGTCCGATTTTTATCAAGAATAAAGTTCAAGAAATACTCCAAAAAATTAGTAAAAACATTTTAAATCACTTGGGAGTATTTGGACAACATTTATAAACATAGTAAACTCATTTAAACAAAACCATCAAAAGTGTTGTCCATTTTTATCGAATAATAAACTCTAAGAAATACTCCATGAATTAGTAAAAACATTTTAAATCATTTAGGAGTATTTGGACAACATTTATAAACATTGTTTTGGTGTAAAAACCAATTAACACAAAATCAACAAAAGTGTTGTCCAATTTTATCGAGTAATAAACTCTAAAAAATACTCCAAAAATTAGTAAAAACATTTTAAATCATTTAGGAGTATTTGGACAACATTTATAAACATTGTTTTGGTATAAAAATTCATTTAAACATAATCATCAAAATCTTGATAAAAACATATATCTAACAGGAGGTAGAGGCTTTAAACCTAGACCTCTACCCAAAAATATTGAATACGTAGATCCAAGCAACAAAGGAAGGATCTACTGGGCTGGGTATGACGAAGTGGCCAATCGGGAAGTGGCTAGGAAGAATGCTGAATATGCGAAAATAATTGAAGAAGAGAACAAAAGGCAAGATCAGCTGTGGCAAGAAAGACAGGAAAGAAAGAGAAGAGATGAAGCTGCGAAGAGAGCTTACGAGAAGAGGAAAGCAGCTGAAGATGAAAAGAAGAGAAAGAGAGCAGAGGACGATAGAGCTGAAGAAGAAAGAATGAGGCAGCGAAGGCGATGAAGTCTTGCTGTCCACCCCTTCATGTACTTTACTATTGTAAATGCATATGTATGTAAGTCTTCTGTACGTTATTGAATAAAAAATTGTAATCTCTATAATTTTGCGTAGATATAGAATGCTATGTTTGCTCTGATACACATTGTAAACAGTTGTGTAAAGGACAAGAATGTCATGATCAATAAAAAGATTGATTCTACGCATACATTCTCTGTTACTGCATTGTCAGTATGTATCTTTGATGCTTACATTTTGCTTGTATGTTTTAAGTTTTGGCATCATCAAAAATGGGGAAATTATTGGGAAATTTATTGTTTAGATTTTGATGAATGCCATATAAAACTTAGACTAGAAAGTTGGCACCCCATTTTCCTTGTAATTTGTATTGTAATAGATAGGGTTGAACAAGCTAAGTCAAGTCAGCTATGCCTGAATATACAAGAAGTCAACTGAAGACTAGGATGAAGACTCCGTTGTGAAGCAGCTGAGTGTGGCAAGGAGGAGATGTCAAGAACTCGACTGAAGGAGTATCAGCTGTGATACAACTGTATGAAGAGTCAGTCAAGTCAACCAAAAAGCGAAGCCAAGCGAGTCGAGTTGAAGTGACAGATGAGTCTTTCAATCATTGGAGTAGACTCAAGTCACCTGGGGAAAAGGCAGCTGCAAAGAGGAGTTAACTGAAAAGAATCCGTTGCACAAAAGTCAAGAATATTACTTAAACAAGTAATACTTCCATGTTGTCATGTCTTAAAGTGCTCAGTCCCAGAAGCGTGCAAAGGGAATAAACCAATGGGAAGCACTGCACCTCGTGTCAGAACCTGAAAAGCTGGACATTCATTTAATATGAGGATTTGTCTACATCTCAAGATTGAAGACCAAGAAAAGACAATCCAACGAACACAAGTGACTTTTGAAAATCAGCCTATCTCTTCAACGGGCAGATTTTTGAAAGTTCACTATAAAAGGCTGAGGAATCACTTTGAGAATAGGTAACCTTGCATACCCGAACAACGAACAAACAAGTATTATTCATACTGTAACCTGCAAAAATATTCTCAAGTTATTCAAGCAAATCCTCAAGCCTAACTCTCGAAGGAAATCGATCCAACACTACGCTGTGAAGGAAAGACAACTTCAAACTGTTGAAGAGGAAACTTTTGAAGAAGCAAAAGGGGTCTACTTTCCAAGGAGGATTGTAGGAAGGTTCAAGGTCGAACCAATCTCAAGTTATTGGAGGGCTTCGTGATCAAATCCAAGAAGCTTGAGCAAATAAGCTGAAGTAACAAGGTAGCCGCCCTGTGAAGAAGCTGAGTCGGACGAGAAGCCACCGAGTGATCAAGGCATCTCGGTCGAGTCCCAAAGGAGCAAGTCAGATGTGTGATCAAGACTTGTATCTGGACTGATAACCACTTTGTACTCTGATCAATACTTAGTGAATTCCTCTAGGAGTTGGAGAAGAGAGGAGTAGAAGAATTACCCCATCTTCGAACCTCTATAAAAATTATTGTGTCATTGACATTTCAGCATTTTATTTCTGCATATCACTTTATATCTACTGATAATTTGCTATCCAACTGATAAGTAACAATGTGCTAAAACCAAGTGTTAAAACAAACTTAAACCAAATTCAATGGTGTTAAGTCTTTCGCTGAAAATCTCATCACAGCCAAGTTAAGGTTTAGACTAAGCAATGAGTTATTCTATCAACAACTCAATCGAGTCATTTGAGTGGCTAACTCTGCTGGTTAACTAACTTAGCTGTCCCTCAAGGACTTAGCTGTGTATTTAACTCTGTGATATTTTAAAAGGACTAAAATCAAAAAGTTGGTAAGGTTTATTCAATCAAAAAGTTGCCTCTCGAACAAGCCGCCCACTGGAACTAGTATCTTCTTTGATGGTGCTATTTCCTCTTCTCAATCATGCACTGGGGTAGGTGTTGTGGTGTTTGATCCTTCAGGAAGGTTTCTTCATGGTGTTTCAAAAAAAATCCCGAGTATCTTGGATGCTGAGGTTGCTGAAATGCTCGCCCTTCGCGAGGCTCTTATTATTGGTCGCCGGCTAAATTTATCCCTTATCGAGATTTTTGGAGATGCGGCTGCTATTGTTCTTGCGATCAATGGCGAAGCTAATTTCCCTATCAGCTGCGAGGGTATCTTCGAGGATGTCATGGAAGCAAATGCACAGACTTCGCTCAAGGGTATCTATTGGATTCGACGCCAAAATAATTTTGTTGCCCATTTTTTTGCATCTTATGCTAAGAATATGTCTTTTGAGACTCATGTTTGGGACCATATCCCACCCCCTCTTTGTCATTCGTTGCTGGACGATTTCCTCGAAGGGCTACTAAAAATAATGTTCAAGAAACTATTAATACTTTTCCAATGTATTGTTAATAATTTTCAGGGAAAAAACTAATATTTTTCAGGGTTCTTGTAATTTTATACCACTGCCGAATATCACAAGAATGCCACCAGGTCAGTTTTGGAGATCCATCTAACAAAAATTGGCCCATTAAACCGTCTGACTGAGAGTTTTTGTCAAAAATAAATAGAAGAAACGGACATCCAAGAAAAGGCATAGTTCGACTGAGGATTTCCTTTTCCCAAATAAAATACAAAATGAAGTAATATACTATCAGCGCGCGTTACCACTATAATTTCACGAGAGCTTGTGTACACACTGTCAGTAATCAATATGCCAAACTCTACAGCTAGGGCCCTATAGGACCCTCTCGATTTTGCCTAATATAAGTCATTCATTCACCTGTGCTTGGGATTTTGTTAAATTTCCTTTTTTTCTTCAACACTTTACGTACGTAGCACCTACCTCTAGTTCAGAATTTTGTAAGCATAATAATTTGAGAACAAAATAATGTCAAATTTTAATTTACAAGAATTATTTGAGTTATTAAATATTTCAAAATTTAAACTGATGAGATATTTTATATTCTCCTATTTTATCACATAGATGATTATCACGTGTATAAAACTTACAATATATATTTTTAAGCAAAATTTTGGGTTTTTATAAAAGGCTTAATTGAAAAATGAGGACACTAACTATGCCCAAGTGGCAAGAGAACACTAAGTTTGCGGGCCTTCAATTTAGGTCAATATATAACTTTAAAATTGGGCAATTGACAGAAATACCCACATTTTTTAAGTCAATGTCAGCCTTTTACGCTTCCCGGTACAATTTTAACCTAAATTTACGCTTCCCGGTGCAATTTTACCTAAATTTACGCTCCCCGCTCTTTTTTACACAACAATAAGCTCCAGCAAAAATTCCCGAAAAATTTTACGCTTTGTTTCAACTTTGTTTCTAACATGTTTCAAACATATTTCTGTGTTTCAACATTGTTTCAAACATGTTTCTGTGTTTCAACATTGTTTCTTACATGTTTCTAACATGTTTCAAACATGTTTTTGTGTTTCAACATTGTTGCTAACATGTTTCTTTTAATAAAAATAGGTAAAAAATTGTATTTAAACATCGAAAACTTCATTGAAACAACAAAGAAATATCAGAACAACATTAAAAATGGTATGGAAACAACTCAGAAACAACGTAAAAAATATTTAAAACACAACATGAATAAAAAGAGCTTAAAATAAGTAAAAATTATATTTACACATTGAATACTACATGAAAACAACAAAAAAAATTATTAGAACAACATTAAAAATATTATAGAACGACACCGAAACAATATAAATAATGTACAAAAATAATATATGAATAAAAAACAGCATAAAAAATAGGTTAAAGTTGTTTTGAAACATCGAAACAACAAAGAAACAACATAGAAACAATAAAGAAACAAATTTAAACAACCTCGAAACAACTTATATAACATATTAAACAATGCAGGGAAAAAAAACGAAAATAGAATAAAAATAATCAAAAAATAGCAAGGAGCGTAAAAAAAAATTAGGTACAAAAGTAAAAAAATAGGCACAAGAGTAATTGGAGCGTATTGTGTGGTAATGGTACAAAAATCAGCGTATTCTGTGTAATTTCCTTTTAAAATTTTGGCAAATTGAGGATAAATTAAGCCCGAATTGCCTAATTCAGACTAATTGTCACGTGGACCTCAATGTTGAGTCTGAATTGCCCAAATTTAAGTTAATATGCCGCTGCCAGACACTTACCATGCATTGATAAGAAATTGAATACTATTACTTTAGTGATGCTAACATGAGCAAAATGGTTGTAAGTATCAACTACTAAAAATTGAATTTTATTTCTTACTTCTTCAAATATGTATTTGCATTATTCTGTAAACTAAACACATATAATGAAAGCGGTCTAACATTAGCTATGCACTATTGGAACAACAATAAGAGGTTCTTTCTTTCCAATAGTAAATCCAGGCCGTTCAGTCGCATCCAAATCTTCTCCTTTGGCTCCATCAGGCAATGCCCAATCAAAATTTTGCATGAGATTCGCCAAAGTATGCTCGATAGCAGCGGCCGCAAATCCAAGCCCTGGACAGATTCTCCGTCCAGCCCCGAACGGTATAAGTTGGAAATCGAATCCCCTGAAATCCACAGAAGAATTCAAAAATCTCTCAGGCATGAACTTGTCGGGCTCATCCCAACAGGCCGGGTCTCGACCGATAGCCCACGCGTTGATTAGGACCATTGTCTCGGGTGCTATGTCATATCCCATAAGATTCACATACTCTCTAGCGGCGTGGAAGTATATCGCGACAGGCGGGTGACAACGGAATGTTTCCTTGATCACGGCTTTCAAATAGTGCATTTTCTGCAAGTCGTCGTCGGTTATTTGTTGTTTTCCTTTCATGATCTCTCTTATTTCGTCTTGTAGTCTTTTCATGGCTGGAGGATTCCTTATCAGCTCCGTCATCACCCATACTAGAGTCGTCGCTGAAGTTTCAGTTCCAGCTCCAAAAACATCCTGTTTTTAATCCAGGAGAAAATAACACAATGATCAGTTCCTTAATCAATTGTAAAAGCATAGTTGTGGTCTCCTATTTTGCACAACGTTTTATATGGTATTTAAATATGCCTGGTGAATGTCACATATTAAAATATCATATGAAATAAGATAAAGATGACGTCTGGTAAAAAACATTCATTTCACTAACGCGCTACTTATTTTCAACTCGATCAATTATTTGAAGGTAAACAATCAAACACCAAAAATACTAAATGAATTTGGTTGGAAGGAATATTTTATTCTAAAATGGTGTTTCATCTCATATTTCATCACACAGATGATTGTTGTGTGTTTGTTTAACGGTTATCATTTGCCTTATAAAAACTCACACTTTATTTTTTAAACCAATACTGTACTTTTTATATATGTGATAATCATCCATGCAGGGTAATGTGAGATAAAATAACATTTTGGAATAGAAGAATCCGTCCATAATTTCATGTCCCATTGTCTTGCAACGTGTTATGTTGTTGGTAGGGGCATGCACACTAGCGGAGCCATCACAGAAAAATGGTGTAAGCCAACACAAAAACAGGTTAAGGCGAATGAAAAACTCAGAAAAATCATATAAACTCTAACTGGTTTTTTATTTATTATTTTTAACAGTGTCAGGCCGGAGGCAGGCCTGGGCCGAGGCCGAGTATGCCCCCCTTTTCTAGCCACTGGGCAGTGGGCATGCATATGGGATCTCTTGTTCTATTTTTCTGTTTTTATTATAGACATGACATTAATTTAGTCTATTGGATTCGAATGGATGAAACAGAGAACAAGCAGAAGATCTGAAACAATTGGTTGACAAAGAAAAGAAATGCCTTACCAAAATAACGGCTTTGAGAGATATTAGGTCAATGGAGACACCAGGAGTATTACCCTTGTATATACCAAGCAAAATATCCACAAAATTTTCTTTACTTTTATCATCATCTCCATTTGAACCCCTGCTTAAGTGATCTTCAATAACTGCATCAAGTATTTCATCTGTTTCTCTAGCGTACCTATCCAAACTAGCATTGAAACCATTCAATCTATTAATCCAACCAAGCCACGGCACAAATTCTCCTATAGTAAAATTGAACAACAATGCCACAACTTCATCCATCTTTTCCAGGAATTTCTTTCCATGCCCTGTCTCGCTATGCTTTTTCCCGAAAGCAGAACGACAAATCAAATCGTTCATCAGCGTCATAAACATGGATGTCAAGTTAACGGGCGATGAATACACGCAACACTGTTTAATCTTTTCCACCATCAGAGCTATTTCTTCTTCCCTGATTGTATTAAACGATTTCACCCTCGTGCTACTCAGCAATTCGTGAACGAATATGCTTCTTATCTTCCGCCATTCGTCACCGTATGGCAAATTAATAAGGTCCTTCAAGTCGTAGAAGATTTTTTGGGAGCACTCAGTACAGGCTTGTCTGCACGGACGAAGCCAAAAAATAAACATTAGGGGGCGAGATTTATTAATGTGATTTTTTAAAAAACTGTTAGGGGATAAGATTTCATATTTAATAATTTTATATAAACAAACTTGGGATAATTACAAAAGCTCCCTTAAGGTTTGAGCTAATTACAAAACAAATGCAGATATTTTTGAAAATTACAAAAAAGAAAAAAACCTAAATGTTTGATTTTATCTCAAATTTAAGGGTAACAATAATATTTTACAAAAATGAGGGGAGTTTTCACAATGTTTTTTTTCTTTATGAAGGAAAAAAATGCAAGACTAAATCAAACGTCAAGAGTTTTTTATAATTTGCAAAACTTTCTAGGTTTTTTTTGTAATTAACCCAAACCATATGAATGTTTTTGCAATTATTTCTAAGAAAATATAAATTTAATAAATTACATAAAAATATTATATTAGTTTTGGAAAAAATATTAATATGATGTTAGGGAGGCGGCCGCCACCGCCAGCCTGCCCTCTAGCTCCGTCCCTACTTGCCTGCGAAGGCCAGATCATGTGTTTTCAGGATCTTCTTGGCTATGGCTGCGGATGAAATTACAAGCGTTGGTTTTGAGCCGAATTTGAGAAGCATTATGGGTCCGTATTTCGTGGATAATTCCCAGAGAGCGCGGTGAGGCAAATGGCCGAGCTGATGAAGGTTTCCGATGACAGGGAGTGTTGGTGGTGAGGGTGGTAACTTTATGTTGCCACGTGAGGTTAGCTTTCTGGTGAAATACCATCCACAGAATAAAACTACAAGACTGAACAAAAATGCATACAACTGAAATTCTTCCATTAATTGTTTGGTGAGAATTTCTAACTGGTTTTTAGGCTTGTGGGAATGTCTTTTGAGGTCTGTTTAATTAACAATGAGGGCAGCTATATAGTATTGAAGTCACGGAAAATTTCTTTTTAATCCCGTAAATTTAAGTAATTGTAATTTTGGTACCATGGTTGTGAAACAAATTTAATTAAGTCTAATGCTTAAATTAACTTTTTATTGCAGTTTAGGTCTCTATTTTAATTCTGTGGCAACTATATCTTTCTTCATTAAACATGTGTATAGATAAGGCAATAGTGTAGCAGATAGATTAGCTCATTTTAAATTGTCTTTAGAACAGGTGACAGAGTTCAATGGTACATCGTCTTTACCATTCCGATTAAAGGTTTAGTTAGGTTAGATCAATTAGAATTGTCATCTTTTAGAATTCCTAGAAAGCACTAGAATTGTTGTATATTTTATACTTTGTAAATCTCTATAAGTAATAAAATGAGGTCGGGGATGTGCCCTTAATTCCCATATTGGGATGATTACACAAAACAAAAGGTCTCTATTTTAATTTTTTTTTATTTTTGACAAATGCCACATTTGTCTTAGTTCGCCAATCTTGGTAAGGCATTTGTAAAACTAGGCAAAGTCTCGCCCACTTCTCAATCCTAAGAAAAGAGGAAAAATTATGGTGGACTTCATATTTCCACAGCAGTAAATCATTCGTGTTAATTATTGTTATTTTGTTTTGTGCAAATAAGCATTTTTAGCCATTTTGGCCAAGTCAATATCTTTAATTTTTTGTCTTGTGTTTAAAAATATTGTTTTAGCTATTTTGACAAAAAAATAATAATGGTTATATCCTCCTTGTATTCTATGGTTAGTTACTGGCCGTTTTTAGAAAAAATCGATGCGGTGACATAAATAATTCTTTGTCCTGAATCTTGATGCCCAAGAAATGAAACTTGAGCCTAATAAACATTTCTCGATCCCGATAAATGTTCTAGTCCCAAAAATGAAAATAAGGGCAAATGTGACACTTGAAAGAAAAAATGTTTGAAAAAAATATATTTGAAAAACATGGTTAAAAGAAATGTTGGTTTGGGTCAAATGGCTAAAAAAAAATGGGAACTGTTATTATTTTGATGAGTTGCAGGTGAAATTGATTACAAATGAGATTACATTTAAATTTTCTTTTCTGGAAAGTATGGTACAAAAGTTGCAAACACGTCCTAAAGTATGGGACTAAAGTTCTAAAAATACAATTTTCATATCGTTGCATGATGTGCATGTTGCATTGAATTCTAGATGAAATTAATATATATATATATATATAGTATTTTGCATAAACATACAATACAATTAGTCAAAGGCTAGATGAAATTAATAGTCAAATCACATGTGATCAGACGTGTGGCTGTTAAAACAAAAGGATCAGATTAGGGGGCGAGTGACACAATATGAATGTCACGTGATTCCAAAATAAATCAATTAGTGTACCATATAGTAACTTTAATCCCACAAGAGTTTTTGTTCATCAATCTTTTTTCATTTGTTTTTTTGTAAAATTTGATATGGTTTGAACTTTTTGTAGATTTTTTTTTTTAAATCATATTTTTTGTAATTTAAGAAATTGTTTTTAACAAGAAGTGGCTAACCCCAGTGGTTAATCTTTGAAGTCTTTGAAGTGTAAGTGTGTAACTGGTCTTTTTCTTTCCTTTTTTTTTTTTGTTTTGAAACCATGTGTAACTGGTCTTAAGGTACACAGATATCAACTTTACTCGTACCGCCCAAACTTATATTTGAGGTGAGCTCATTAAAGCGTTTTATAATCTTAAAAAATAACAAATAACTTTTTTGAAAAATATTACGAACTCAACTATTACAAAATCACAAAAACTCCTGTCAGACCGTCTAATGGGTCTGACCTGTTAGACGGATCTGACCCGCGGATCCGTTGGCATTTCCGTAATATTAGCAGTGGTGTTGTAGTAGTTTTCAGGGAGCACCAAGATATTAAGCGATCATTCAAAATGTATTAGTCGTTCTTCTAAAAGTATTAGCAGTTCTTCTGAAATGTATTAGTAGTTTCCTGAAGAGTTTTTTAGTATTTCTCCTAAATATACTCCCAAAATGTATTAGCAATCCCTCAAAAAAATATTAGTAGTTCCCGAAAAAGTATTAGTAGTTCCTTGAAATAAATTAAATTTTTCTCCCGAAATGTATTAATAGTCCTTCTGAAAAGTATTAGTCGTCCTTCTAAAAAGTATTAGCGCTTTTTTGAAATGTATTAATAGTTTCCTGAATATAATTAATTTTTTCTCCCGAAATGTATTAACAATCCTTCTGAAAAATATTAGTCGTCCTTCTAAAAAGTATTAGCAGTTCTTCTGAAATGTATTAGTAGTTCCCTGAAGAGTTTAGTATTTCTCATGAATATACTCCTGAAATGTATTAGTTGTCCATCGGAAAAGTATTAGTTGTTTCTCGAAAAAGTATTAGTAATTTTCTAGAGAGTATTTTAGTAGTGCTCCTGCAACGTATTAGTTTTTCTTATAAAAGGTATTAGTATTTCTCCATAAAAGTATTAGCTGATACTAAGACTTGTATCATGTTCTCGGAAAGATCGAAAGTCGATCTGGTGATTTTGGTCAAATGATGGCACATCAAAATCGAATTCGTGCTCATCATATGTAGGGCCCTTATCAAACCCATGATCATTGATATATGAATCAAATTTGTCAAAAACTACAGCAACAGATTCATGGGAGCTTATCTGGGGGCTTCTCCATGAATGTTTGTGATAGCTTGTCTTACCAGTATCCAATGGTAATTAAGTTAAAGCCATCAATGGCTGTTGGTGAAGATCGAGGGAAAAAAAAAGAGATTCCTCCTAAACGTTGCGGGCTCTGGTTTGTAATTTCAGTTCAATTTTTGCTTGATTATTTTGCTGTGCAAACATTGCTTTGGAGTCTTCGTGCTTTTTTTTTTTTTTTTTTTTGCGGATCCGGGTCAGGTCTGCGAGATGGGTAGGATATTTGGACCCGTCTAACGGATCTAGATCCGTTAGACGGTCTGACAGGAGACTAGCTCTTACAAAATATTTTATTTCCCAAAATTGATATCAGAATATATACATACTAAATTTAAGAAAATATAAAAAATTAATTGGGACGGGACAGATTTGGAATAAAAAAAATCAAAACTATTTGTGAACCCATTTATAAATTATAATTTTAAATTCCTTCCAACTTGGAGCGAGCCAGGGTTCCATCTCTAAACTTTGGTGAGTTGGCTAGGCTAATATTAAAACAGTACTTTGCAGTCCTATCTCAATTGTATTACTAGGTCAGGTTTTGTGCTGCAAATTCATTGACCATAGTTGCATCAATCTCACGTCTCTTGCTTCCCATCTTCTTACACTGTCCCAAAATTAAGGGATAATTACGATAACATCCCTGAGATTAAGCCTAATTACAAATATACTCAATTATCTTACCAATTACAAGTACCCCTTTACATTTGTTTCTATCTTGCAAATCTCAAAGGGTGTTTTTAACGTACTATAAGTGAGTATTTGTAATTTTAAAAGATAACTGGAGTTTTTTTATAATTAGACTAAACTTCAATTTTTTTTAATTATTCTCAAAATTAATGTTTCATGTGCATGCAAATCTAATATATCTAATATATCTAATGCCAATTTCTTTTCCCCCTGTTTTAGAGTTTACTATTTGGCTTGAGCCTTGGTGGACACTAAAAAATATCCTCTACTGTTTTTTGAGTAGATTAGCTAGGTTGGAATAAAACCTAATCCTATGAGTGGTATTTGCTTGATAAGAGCTCATGATCATAGACTAGCTAGGATATGCAATTAATTACGATACTCAATTTGGCAGTCGTCATTGATGTCACTGCCCCTACGGCTGCGTTTCGTTAGCATTCTGATAATGGGTTGTATTAATTCCCAATGAGCCTCATATAGGATGATCACGGTGCCATTTTATTATTTTTGGGAGAAAATTCAAATAGAATTGTCTTGCGCGGTTTTTCTAAAAATATTTTCAAATCGTTGTTTTATTAAGTAAATTAAAGGTAGGATTTTAGGCGGTTGCGAACGGTTACTGATGGTTTTTCGGTTTTAATAAATGAAATATTATAATATTTATAAAATAATATGTTTCTTTTAAAATAATAAGAAAATTGGCCAACAACGGTAAAGCGTTAAAGTTTTAATTAGTTTCAAACATAATGATTTTGTAAATAGAATTTGTAAATAGAATGCACCTTGCATTATTTTTTAATTCAACTATATTCAAATATAATGCATTTTAATGGTATGTTACTTTAAATGCAAAACATAATGTATATTTCAAACATTAAAGAAAAAAATCTAAAATGCATTTTACTTGGAATTTAAAATGCAAATCTAATATTATTGTTCACCAAATTAGTTTCTAATATATTGAATAAATTATTCAAATAAAGGGAGAAGAATATACATCTTTTATTTGACCCTAAAATTGTATAAGAGCGGTGCGGTTTTTCTTCAAATTTTTAAATCATGGTTTTATTGTTTGGTGGTTTACTGTTTACAAAAAATGGCTTGAGTGTTTAGAAAATCTGGAGAAAATTAAGTAGAGGTCAGTATTTAATATTGTCTCTGCAAGACAAAATCGCCCCGTATACAAAGTGCTTACGGTTCCGGCGATCATCCCTAAGATACAACGACTTTACTGTTTCGACTTAGCAGCACTTGCCAAAGTCGAAACTACAGCGAACTTAAAGTGTATAAGGCTTTCAAGCTTTTGAATGGAATGATTTCAATATGCAGATGAATAATGGCTTGATTTTATTATCTGATTTTACGTGTTCGATTTTATCTGCAGGGACCTTGTATTTATAGGCATCAAGGTGCCTGATGGAAAGGATATATCTTTTGGATCGAAAGGACATGTCTCTGACCAAAAAATGCACCTGGTTGCTCGAGCAGTGCATCGGTTCAAAAAGTGCGCGCGTCGCGCACACTGCGCACGCGGCGTCCATTTCGGTCGATATGTCGTAGTGCGCCGCAAAGACACTAGTGCGCGCCGGGCACACGGCCAGTGCGCGCCGCCATGCGCTTAACTCGCGCAAGCGGTCGTGGCGGTGCGCGTCCACACACTCCACTGCGCGCCGCGCACCACTTGCCCAGTTGGAATTTAATAAATTAAAAAATAATTAATTAAGTTAAAAGGCTTTTAAATAAATTTGGTCTAAAAAAATATAAGGACCTTGAAGCCCAAGCCACGACCCAGATAGGGGCCGTGCATGTGTGTTTTGAACCAAACCCAGAAGCATGCAGGTCCTCACCCCTTTAAAAATTTTAGTGCCCCAAGGGCCCAAACTCATTTGTCCAACTTCAGATTTATAAATAGAGCATACTTTGGCTTTTCCTCCTATGTGGGATGAAGTTTTTCTCCTTTCCCACATTTTCCATTTTCCATACCATTTTCTAGTTTTAAGTAGCTAACTTCTAGCATTAATTTCTCATTTACCCGTAATTGGTTTTGAAAAATTCCAAATGTCAATCTCATTTACTCACTTAGTAGAATTAGTAAGAAACACGTGCGTCGCACGTGATCCACATGATTTTACTAAAATAATTTTATTATTTAATAATTTTATTGAATAATATTAAAATATTAAAAAATTAAATAAATATTAGTTAAATATAAATATTACACAATATTTAATATATATTTTGCTTTACTTTAGCTATAGATCGATATGAATTGTTAAATAATCATTTTAAAGAACTCAATCCCTCAAAAAATTTACAATTGGTATAATAACGAAATAAGTTTTATATTAGCTTACAATCACATTCATCGGTCTTTTATTTCATTGTTATGGCTAGAAAAGTCTTTTCCCTTACATGATTTTCGAGTTTCTAGCAGTGGATACATTTTACATAATCAGACAAATAATTTAGCTTATAAATCATAAGCTAATGATTAGTAAATCACATGCAAGTTTTCGCATTAATAAAAAACATTAATTAAATATTATACAAAATTCTTCATAATATCATCATTTTATTTGTTTTTGTTATTCAATTAAAATAAAATAAAATAAAAGTTTGTCAAATTCTTATACTTCTTGTGCTTACTTCTTTTATTCTATCTCAGTTCTTCGATTAAAGAATGTAAAAAAAAATTGCAATATAATATATATGTAAAAAAAAATTCATATATTATTTTAATTCTAGTAACAAAATCAATATTTTATCATTAATACTTAAACTTAAAGTTTGTAGTCTTCCTATTTATAGTGTCTTAAAAATAATAAACATTAACCTAATATATAAAAAAATTAATCCATTCTTTTCATTGAGAGTCAGATATTCAATAAAACTATGAAAAAGTGATAAGTCGAAATCTGAGTTTTGAAACTCTATTCAATTGCACACAAAATATCTTTATTTAATGAATAATAAAATCAAGTACATTCTTATGAAAGAAAAAATAAGTTAACAATTTTCACGTGTCAATCTTCCATAATTAAATATAATACTAATTAACTTTTATGTTTGAATTTCTTTTTGCATTCAGTTATGTTTTTAAAAGTTATACATAATAAACTAAAAACTAATACAGTTATTTAAATTTCATAAAGTTTTAGAAAGATACGTTATACTATTAGAGTTTGTACTTGCAATTGAATTTGGCTATTTTGGTTATATTAAAATTTATAGTTGTAAATTTTTGAGCCGTATAGTTATGAAAATTGTATTTATTCTTAATATACCGAAGCTAATCTATATTTATTTGAAGAGACTGTAAATTTAAAATTTATCTCATTTAATCTCGTTTACAAAATTATATTATTTGTTGTAAAATATAATTATCAATCTATTTTAGTGCCTTTTATTGAGAAAATGGTATATAGTACTTTAATCTTTATTTAAATTTTGTTTGAATTTTTTATCAAATAAGAAAATATAGTTGCCAAAAATTTAGATATCAAGTGTTAAAAAAAAACCCTTAACTATTCTCTTCCACTTCCTTATGCTCATAATAATTCATATTACTTAGCACTAAAAATGGTCACTTCACTCCAATTTATTATTATATATAGTTTAACACAATAAATTCGATACATAAATATTATTTTGAACATTTTGATTATTATATTGGTACCTAAAGTAACATGTAATTTAAGAAATATTAATCTTTCACATAAATATCAAACTATTTCATATTAAATAAGTTTAGTTTATTTATTTATTTACTTACAATTTCATATACATACATTTTCTTTGCATTTCTGATTCTTGTTTTCAAGTTTTTCATAATATTTGATTTCGTAAAATTAGAATAATTTGTATCCAATTTTATAATAATTATCCTTGTGTTTGAATATTTATAAGTCATAAAGGTGTGCTTTTTAAATGAACTGAGATTTTATTTAAAATATCAAATTATACATATTATATGAAAGCCATTTAATTTTTCTTTAGATTTCCTAGCTATGACCCACATATTATTCTTTTAACTATTTGCTTTTATTCTTTCAAATCTTTATAATATGTTTCATTTGGTTTAATCCTAAACTATTTATATGTGTGAGATTAACCCCCAAAATTATTTAGATCAATCTTAACTCATTAATGTCAAGTATAACTATTTATTTTTCAATATTTTTTATTCTTAGTTTTCACTCTTATTTTTTGTAATTATTAAATTTACTTAGTTTTTATGAATGTTATGTCAGTATTTGAACTAATATATAATTTGTAATATATAATTACTTTCTCAATAGTCAAATTGTTACATATTAAATGAGTTTATTTATTTTTTCTTTTGCATAGCAGATATGAACTTTTAGACTAATCCAGTTTTAGCTCATGTTTCACTCTTTCACACCATTTTATTAAAATTTAATTATTTTGGTATACGTTTTTATTATAAATATATATGTATCATATTGATATTTTAAACTTATAATTTTTAAGGATGTAATTTTCAAACGACATTCAAGTTTTATCACAAATGTCAATTTAATACATATAGATTTTTTTATTAAGTTTGTCTTTTTTTTTTATAAATTTATATATACAAATTTTAACACTTTTTTGCGCTTGTTCTTAAAATTTATAGGATATAAAATAATAGAAAGATTGAAATCATAATATATTAAAAAATAATAAATTAGAAACTAAAACTTATAATGTTATATATAGAAAATTAAGTAAAAGTCATATTAACACATATAGTTAAAATTTAAAAGGTGACTCTTTTGCCGCGACAAACTTGTTTCGGTTCTTGTTCGCTTTTTTTTCATGTTAATTATTCCTTTTATTTTGTACTTTTTATTTTACTGATATGGCTACTTAAAATAAAATATACATGAAATTACAATAATAATAAAATATGAAACTCTCTTGTTTTCAATATTATTTCTTTAACAACCATCAATAAATTAATTTTTAAATTGCATATTACTAATTGAGGGAGAATGTTTCAACCATAAAAGAATTATATATTGTCTCTACTTTTTATTTAGTATCAAAACCACTTAAAATATTTTTTATTTTATTTTTTCTTATCGTGTATATTGTAATTTGATCATTTTCTTATAAATTATAATAGATATGTTTTATTATTGAGAAAATTTAAAAGAATATAAGAAATATACAATTTTGCATCATAGTAAAAGTTGAATAGTTAAAATTTTCTTCTGTAACGACTTGTGTATATGTTTAGAACATATAGTTGAAGATTTGAAACCTAGTCTAAATTTGAAATTGATTTTATATGAAATTTAAAGTATTCTTACTGTTATGATTAAAAAAATATATTTTCAGATTCTGAATTTTTTGTGGCTATAATGAACATCTATCAAATAATTATACAAAAAAGATTAAATAAATAACAAAACTATATAAAAACATAAATTCTTAATTTTTACATAGTGTTGAACTTTATAATGTTGAATTTTTATCATATTAAGTCCTTATATATGCTTATGACATATGGTTAGAAAGCTCTCAAAATCTAGTTTAATATGAAGCTAATATTATTTGAAAATTTAAAATATTTTAAGAGTTATAGCTGAAAGAATAAATACTTTAAAAATATATAATAATAAAAATCTAACATTCCAAATGCATTATAAAAATGTTCAAGATTTTTTATTAAACTTTTTTAATTAAAATTGACATATATTTATTTGTTTAATTTTTAATTAAAAATTATATGAAGTTAATTATTAATAAAATTCATAATTAAACAAAAAACAATTAATAATAATAATTTTCAATATGCATTATAATATGTAAAACAATTATTACTATCTATTTTAAATTTTATTAAACATAAAATTTACATATTATTATTTATTTATTCTCTCTTTTAATTTCTATTTTACTTTATTAAGTTATATAAAATAAATTAATCAGTAGAATCCACAATTGAACAAGAAAGATAAAAACGAAATTTTTGATTATACAAGAATTAAAATATTATTATTATAGATTTTTAATTTTATGAATCTTAAAATTCTCGTATAATCTAAAACCTTCATAATTTATTTTAATAAATTGACTTACTAATACGATCTTCTATATTATTACGGTTAAATATATATTTTGTGAATAAAAAAAATAAAATACATATTTATTAATATAATTTTTACTATTTATTTTGGAATGAGGTGGCAAACTTCAAATATAAAAATTTTAGATTGCAAATTAACAAATAACGTAAAGTTTGGTATGAAATGTGCAATAACTTTTATCATTTTAGACGATTTGCCAATTTTGCCCTCACATGTTGCGTACGTGATGGTATCTTGTTGGAATATTCCGTCGATGGAATGCCTGAGGTTGCAATTTAACAATATTGCAAATGTAGGTACTAAATTCGAACAAAAAATAGTTTAGGTACCAAACCCGCAAAATGGTTATAGTACATGTTGCAAAAAATAATTTCCCAAAAAAGGTTCCTCCTCATTATTTGTAAATATTCTAAATCATTTATAGTTAATTGCCCTCAGTTTGTTGTTTCCATTCCTCTGGAATTACTATTCTATTGTCGCTGACTTGAGCGTCTGAGGGGCCTTTCTAGGACCATCCCAGGGACCCCCTAACCTTATTCTATCTGTTGCAGGCTAGTTTTCTTCCAAAGATGTTATCAGTTTCGGAGAAGTTGTTGGACCGATTTATCATATTAATTTATTAGGAGCGATTTCCAGACCCTCCCTCCCCTACACACCCTTGGGCGCAGGCAATGCGCCCTCCAACAATCTCTCCCGTGCATGCCTCCTCCAGCTTCTGAGGAACTCTCCTCATCCACTTCCATCATATAACTCTGGGTTCTGTCCACACGATCCCATTTCGTGATATATCATTATCGCTCCTTGCGTATCCGCAACTAGGCTGGGGAGAAATCTGCCGTAACGTCTCATGACTCCCAATCCAAGAACTGGATAAAGCAAAACATACAAGGACACACTCCTATCAATGAACACTCTACAGACAAGTAGCAAGAAATAAAGAAAATGCTAACATATTCAAGGAAAACAGATCATTCCAAATAGAAAAACATCGTCATGCCTCACGGAGGCCGCAAACATCTCAAATGCAGATTACTGAGTGCCCAAAGACTAGCCCTAAACTAATGACTGAATAGAGAAGCTAATATAGCTAAGCAAAGAAGCGATAAAAGGCTCAAGTCTGGGGGGCTTCATTATCATTATCCCCTTCGCCATCTCCATCGGTGGTACCCTCCATAGTATTGTACGAGGCATCTGTCTCGTCTCCATCACCATCCGAGACTCCAGAATCCAATGAATCCACCAATTCTTTGGGATCCTTCTTACTGGTCAATCCCATCATCCGAGTCCTATGTCCCCGCCATGGAGTCTATCAACTCCCCCACGTTACATCTATTACTCAAGCGAGGTGAATTTACCCCACCAAGTTGCTCCTTGCCTAAGAAAAAGCTATCATATCCAATGAAATGTATTCTCGCACGGTTAACCATGCAATATCCAGAAGGTAAATTCTATAAGAGATGGTACACGTTATCCGTGGCACTCTCCAAGACTAAGTCTCATAAGAGATAGCTACACGTTATCTAAGGCACTCACCAAGGACCATGTCCCACAAGAAGCAGCTTTATGCCGCCCCAGGCAAGTGGGCGCCCTTCCCCATTCCAGAGCAAGTGGGCGCCCTTCCCTACTCCTACATGAGTACTCTCCACTCACAACTCACTTGATGAAATCCCCCTAATTAAGCTCATAAGACTCCTCTAAAAAGTTAAATACTAAGAAGACTAGAAGAAGTCTTTCAAGGAAAAACCAAGTCCCTTGGGGACTCTAAACTCTCACATCCCAAGAGGACCACTGATGCTTGTAAAATATACGTGTATTTAGGGGCTTAAAATGGTATATAATTGATACATTTGAATGTATAAATGATATGTTTTTACTTGGCTTCCTTAGAAGAGCACGATATTTCATATTCTTGTAATTTTTTACAGGAAACGGAGCTTAATTGAAGAAATATAAGTTGCAAGGCCCGAATAGGATTGACGAGTACAATGAGAAGATCGAAAAGACGAAGAAATCGGAAAAAAATATGTCACACAGCCGGACCATGTGGAACCACACGGCTGTGTGACCTACCCGTACGATGAAGACATGTATGTGTGAAGTTGGGAAGAAACAGGGGACGTAATCAAGCCACACGGTCGGACCGTGTGAGAGCCACACGGACATGTGGAGTGGCTGTGTGAAGCTGCATGGCCGGACCGTGTGATGCGCTGTTTTGGATTTTTGAGTCCTTTTTCCATTCAAACTCTACAAGTTGTCTCTCCAAGCACCTATATAAGGGACCTAAGGGCTGCACAAAAATTCATTCATTCATACACCATACAACACATCAAAATGCACAGGAACACAAGATCAAAGGTCTTCTGAGAGATGAGGGCTAGGTTACGAAGAACACCACAAGGCCTTTTGCATCTACGAAAGCACAAGAGCTTCGAAGGCTTGGAAGGAGAATCCATCCTGACAAGAAAGGGTTTTCTTTCTTAGTTTAGATCTCTTGTCTGTGCTTAAATGATGTCACAATGTTGATTTCAAGTTTGTCTGTGAATTGGTTATCAATGTTTGGCTAATCTTTCGGATCTTAGGGCATAATCAAAACTGTGGATTCATGTTAAATCTTGGTTAATTGTTTTCTCAATTAATTCGTGTGTTCTATTTTATGAATTCGAGTGATTATTCTTAACTGCTTTTTATCTGATCAATAATTAGCATGCCATATTTGTTAGTGCAAAATTCAGAAGAGGAGCTTTAACAAAGACGGAAATCTAATTCAAACATAAATGGGTGTATCGAGTCGGGAGACCTACTTTTGTTTATGGAGAGTCTTTCAATTTATAATCTTTTGGGAGTTAATAATAGTTGTATCAAGTCGGAAGACCTACAATTGTTATTAATCTATTGTTTATGCGCCGCCCGGGAGAGAGAATAGACTAACTTAGGAATTGAACTCATAGAATTGCATGAATTAGTTTTGTTAAACATTTATTGGATTTAATATTGAAGAAGCATGTTGAGATTATGTGTCTAAGGTTGCTTTCGTAGTTGTTGAAAATACTTGTGGGGTTCGCAAATTTATTATTTTTTCTTTTTATTTTGGATTTTTATAAAATTTGAGATTCAATCGCTTCGATAAAACTGGAATGCGATGTTATTATAGCCTAAGTGTTTAATAGTCAATCCCTCAGGAATACGACCTTGCTTGCCATTATTCTATAAACTACACTGTATACTTGCAGTATAGAGTTCCAAATATTTTTGGCGAACAAGTTTTTGGCGCCGTTGGCGGGGCTTGAAAGATTCTACTTAGATATAGTAATAAGTAGTTCAATCTTAATTGAATCATTTTGTAAATAATTTTTATTTTTTTCTATTTTTCGATTTTTTTTATTTTATTTTTCTGTTCTTCGGTTCTAATATTGTTTATGTTGAGTGTAGATAGTGCATGATCACGCGTTCCAGATCTACCCAGCCAATAACCATTGACTTGGAAATTCAGAAAATAATGAAACAACTAAGGAAACGATATAAAACAATGGTGGAGGGGACTAATCAGAATGCCGTGAACAACAGAATCAATGAGGAGAGCCCACCTTGGGCAGACGCACAGGACCGAATAGTGGAAAAGCCCGCGAGAAGGGTAGTTAAGGACTACTTCCAGCCGGAGGTAAGTTGAACTTATGAGGGTGTGGCCCGTCTGCCGATCAATGCAAATAACTTTGAACAAAAACCTGCATTGATCCAGATGGTGCCCCAAAATCAGTTTGGGGGCAGAGCCGTTGAGAATCCAAACGCATATCTGGCGCAATTCTTAGAAATATACGACACTGTTAAGATGAATGGTGTTTCTGAGGATATCATTTGATGCCACATTTTCGCATTCTCTCTGCGCGATAAGGCTAAGGGATGGTTATGCTCTCTAACACCACCAACAGCAAATTGGGCTGAACTAAATCAATAGTTTTTAGCCAAATACTTCCCCCCTAGTAAAACGCTGCAATTGAAATCTGAAATTGCCCTGTTTAGGAAGTTAGATTCAGAGCCACTATATGAAGCATGGGATAGATTCCGAGAATTGCTAAGGAAGTGCCCTCAACATGGATATCCTGACTTCCAGTACGTCCATTATTATTATAATGGTTTGAGTGGTAACACGAGAACGATTATAGATGTTGTATATGGGGGTGCACTGCTAAGGAAATATCCAAAGGAGGCACTAGAATTGTTAGAGGAGATGGCAAATAATAGTTACCAATGGCCATCCGAGAGATCTAATGTCCGACGTGTGGCAGAGGTTTAGGATGAGAAAGTCGCCATGCTCACAGAACAGGTATCCGTCCTAAATATAAAACTGGGCGTGATGCAACAAGTGACTCCAAGAGATCTTACTGTTCTTGAAGAAGAAGCAAACTTTGTGGGACAACAAAGAAACTTCAACAACAATTATAGAAATAATCAGACACCCAATTACTATCATCCGGGGTTGCGAAACCATGAAAACGTTTCTTATGCTAACAATAAAAATGTTTTGCAGCCACCTCCAGTATTTAATGTGGGTAATCAAGGCACAGCGGAGTCAAATGAAAAGAAAGCATCTGTAGAAGAGATGATATCCTCGTTTATCGGAGAAACTAGGGCAAGACTGAACAAGGACAAAGAAAAGATAGATAGGATCGAGGAACATGTCACTCAGTTGAACACGAACACAAATGCAAGATTGAAATCTCTAGAAACACAAGTAGCCCAGATCGCAACTGCAGTGGGAGGCCAACTAAGCGACACGGAGCTGAATCCAAGAGAACAATGCAATGTCATTCGTCTGATGGATGGTACAAATTTTGAGGGCTCACAGATTTCAACCGACACGGTTCAACGACAGTGATTGTAGAAATTTGAAGTCTGGCTAAAGACATAAAACTTAGCGCTTCATGGAAGGCAACCCAATTTATTTCCTATTTTTGTTTATTTTTGATCGCCTTCAATTTATTTATTTTTATTATTTCAATTTTATTTTTAGTATTAACTTAATTTTTAGTTGTGTTTGGTTTTGTGAGTTGTTGTGTAGGAGACGTCACGACAAACTACCGGTTAAAAAAAAGTGAAAAATTATGTCACACGGCCGTGTGATGCCACACAACCAGGTCGTGCGACACAACAAATGGACCAGCACCACACGGTCAGGTCGTGTGGTTCCACGCGAGCGTGTGGGATGCGGCAGACACAAGGATGCGGGCGCGCAGGGCCGCACGGCCCGCCCGTGCGAACCCACACGGGCTGTGTGGCCCGTCAGTCGTGATTACAACCCCTATTTCACCCCCAAAACTCAATGTTTCTCCCACTTTCTCCTACCCAAACCCTACAACTCGAAAATCCTCTCCCAAAATTCTCAAACTCTTCTCCAAATTTCTTCAAATTTACTATAAATCTCACCCCAAAAACAATTCTTTAACCTCTCAAGAAACCCGTAAATTTGGTTTTCATGGCTTCTAGGGGAAAAAGAGGAACAGTAGAAGAAGAAGGGAACCAACTATGAACCCCGAACCCAAGCCACAACCGGAATACACAGCCGACGAACCGGAAGCCTCGAATGTCATCTTGCCAAATGAAACACACCGGGCTAGATGGGCGATACTCTATTAACGACCATGGTTAAATACAAGGTATTCCGATGAACCTACTCTTGCTAATTTGGGTTTATTGGAAGATTTTCGGGCTATGTTTGGTCGGGTGGATTGGCATGAATTATTAAATGGGCATTGGGATACTTATTCGATTTATACGCTTGAGTTCTTGAGTAGTTTTGAATTAGTAGTTCAAAAACAAAATTTGATGGGGATTCGGCTTCGGTTAGCGAATGAGCCAAGGGAACTGTCAATTGATGATTTAAATGAAATATATAGAACTCTGGCTTATGGGGTTGAGGATCATGAGGATTTTAATAATGATAGATTTTGGAGGGAGATAACTGGTAAACGAATCTACACACCGGGTACTTCGAAGACATCTAGCATTCGAAACCTCATTTTTCGCTATGTACAAAGAGCATTACCGGAAACAATTTTTGCGAAGGAGGAAAGCAAAGGGGCCTTACGAGTAGATGAGTTATTTATTATTTGGTGTATGGCGTCGGGGACAGAGGTTGTGCCAAACGTTGGAGCTATGATAACCAGGCAATTTGATAAAGTATGAAAGTTTGATAGGGGAGGAATTTATATTGGGGGGATGATTACTCCTATTGCTAAATATTTTAATGTTAGCTTTGAAGGGTATGCAGAGGCCGCATGGCCGAAATTGATTGATTTGACTGTTTTATCTGCTATGAAAATGATTCAATTCGATGGGCGTGATTACTGGCTAAATCAGGCGGATAGAACAAAAGTTAGGGTCCCTAACCCAGAAGCTACATCTATAAGAAATAGGGGTAATTGGTTACCAAGAGGTGAACAGGGGGCTGCTGCTCAAGAGGAGCAAGATGAGCCTATGAGAGATGCGCCGGAATCCTCTAGACAAGGGGGTAACCGGCCATTTAGCATGAGTGATAGGCTAGAAAGGGTGGAAGCCGATATGGGCAAGTTGATAGATGATACTTATAATTGACGACAAATGTTGATGAGTATCACGCTGAATATTTACAAAGATTCGATGCTATCACCCAACAGCAACAGTTTATGTTCGAGATGATGTCTCGTATGGATTAGTGACATATTTCACAAGGCCACTACCTTCCACCTCCACCACCACAGTGATCCATCTAAGTACTTATTACGCATTCCTCTTTACTTTTGATAACTTCCTCTTATGTTTGGGACGAAGCATATTTTAAGTTTGGGGGGGTTGTCAAGAATACATAATTTAGTACTTTTGCATTTTGTATTGCATTTAGGATTGCATGTAGAACATAAAAATTTGCATAAAACTTTTCAATTTTTTTAATTTGCGATTTTTATTTTATTTTATTTTTAGCATGTTTATCGCTTTAGCACGTTTAATTGCTTTTGTGTGTGTTTTTAATCAAGATTTTCGAAAGAGCATAGCTTTCGTATGATTTTTACTATGAGCATTTGATTTTATGAGATGATATATTTTGTGAATAATGCGATGAATGATTGAGGAGATGTCTTTTATTTTTGGCATGAGTTAAGAAAATTGGGTATTTGAGCAAGTTGCGAAAAATAAGCCTGTGAGCTTTTGTGCCCATAACTGCTTTATCTTATGCAGCTTATTTTTTCTTAAGTGTGTGATTCATGATTGTTAGAACTCTAGAACTTGCTCTGGCATCTTCATTGAAGCCATGTGTGTGTGCAATTTTTGAAAATGATTTAAGGCCATCTTTGTTTTAGCCTACTTACCCTAAAAAGCCTACATATGAACTCATGATTTCCTAGTTAGCCAATTTGGAGCCTAAAATTTTTATTGTTAGCCACATTGATCTTTAAAATTGAAAAAATGATTTTATCCCTGAAATTTCTTGAGCTTATAGAAAATGAACAAGTTTAGGGGAGATGTGAAAATTTATGAAAAAAGAGAGGAAGTTGGCAAAAGAAAGAGGGATGAGCAGTATCTAGGTGAATGAAGAATGTATAAAGCTTAAAAAAAAAGAAAATCTTTGAAAAAAATAGAGAAAATCGAGCAAAAGAAAGAAAGAAAAGAAAGAAAAATTCTGAAAATTTTGAGAAAATTGAGAGCTTGAGGCTAAAGAGGAAAAAAAAAGGCAAAAAAAGCCTAAGAATGAAAAAGGAGAAATAAGAGTGGAGTTGAGTTGAAAAAGAAAATACAATGAAAAATGAGTATTATGCTGAAAGTGGGTTGGTGAGTTGCAAGTCTGTGCGCTTAAATTTTATTTGCTCAAGACAAGTCTCTTAATCCAAATTTTCCCTACCCTTATCAAAGAGTCTACATTACAACCTAATAAAAGTCTTTTTGGTTCTTGAATTGTGCACACAAAAGTGGTAGATATGCTAGACGATTTGCAAGCCTATGGTAGTTCTACATTCATTAAATTGATTTTGAGCGTAAACACTTACCATACACTATGAGAGTTGAGTGATACACTACTACTTGCGAGTCGCGATGTCAAGTACCCAAGGACGAGCAATGTTTTATGTTTGGGAGAATTTGGTGCATGTAAAATATACGTGCATTTAGGGCCCTAAAATGGTATATAATTGATACATTGGGATGTATAAATGATGTGTTTTTACTTGGTTTCCTTAGAAGGCCATGATACTGCGTATTCTTTTAACTTTTTATAAGAAACAGAGCTTTATTGAAGAAATATCAGTTGGAAGGCCCGGATAGGATTGGCGAGTGCAAAGAGAAAATAAAAAAGACAAAGAAACCGGACAAAAACATGTCACATGGCCGACCGTGTGGGACCACATGGCGTGTGATGTACCGTGCGATGAAGACATGTCCGGTGAAGTTGGGAAGAAACAGGGGACAAAATCAAGCCGCACGGCCAGACCGTGTGAGAGCCACACGACCTAGTGGAGTGGCCGTGTGAAGCTACACAGTTGGACCATGTGATGCGGCTTTGATTTTTGAGTCCTTTTCCCAATCAAACTCTACAAGTGATCTCTCCAAGCACCTATATAAGGGACCCAAGGGTCTGCACGAAAATTCATTCATTCATACACAATACAACACATCAAAATACACAGGAACAAAAGATCAAAGGTCTTCTGAGAGGAGAGCTAGGTTACGAAGAACACCAGAAGGCCTTTCGCATCTACGGAAGCACAAGAGCTTCGAAGGCTTGGAAGGAGAATCCATCCCGACAAGAAGCATTTTTCTTTCTTAGTTTAGGTCTGTTTTATGTGCTTAAACGATGTCACAATGTTGATTTCAAGTTTGTCTATGAATTTGTTATCAATGTTTGGCTAATCTTTCGGATCTTAGGGCAGAATCAAAACTGTGGATTCCTGTTAAATCATGGTTAATTGTTTTCTTAATTAATTCATGTGTTCTATTTTATGAATTCGAGTGCTTATTCTTAATTGATTTTTATCTGATCAATAATTAGCATGTCATATTTGTTAGTGCGAAATTCGGAAGAGGAGCTCTAACAAAGACAGAAATCGAATTCAGACATAAACGGGTGTATTGAGTCGGGAGACCTATAACTATTTGTGGGGAGTCATTCAGTTCATAGATCTTCTAGGAGTTAATAATAGTTGTATAGAGTCGGGAGACCTACAATTGTTATTAATTATTGTTTATGCGCCGCCCGGAGAGAGAATAGACTAACTTAGGAATTGAACCCATAGAATTGCATGAATTGGTTTTGTTAAATATTTATTGGATTTAATATTGAAGAAGCATGTTGAGATTATGTGCCTAAGGTTGCTTTCGTAGTTGTTGAAAATACTTGTGGGGTTCGCAAATTTATTTCTTTTTCTTTTTATTTTCGATTTTTATAAAATTTGAGATTCTACGCTTCAATAAAATTAGAATGTGATGTTATTATACTTTAAGTGTTTCGTAGTCAATCCCCGAGGAATATGACCTTGCTTGCCTTTATTCTTTAAACTACACTATACACTTGCGGTATAGAGTTCCAAATATTTTTGGCGAACAACCACTTACTCACAAGAAATTTCTATGCCCCTCAAAAAGGCTAAGTCCCGTGAGGACTCATCATATGTAAGAAACTCAATTTTTGTTAGCTCCCACGCTCCATGCACTCCACATTTTGTGCTCTCACGCTCCATACACCTCTTATGTTATGGGGACCTTCTAGACTTCGCTTAGACCAGAACTCCCACCTTTCGGAGACTTCTTGCGTTTCAGGAGACCTCGCTCCTTTAAGGAACCTTTTCTCTCATGGAAACATCCTCCTCCTCAAGGGATCAAAACCTTCACGGATCACATATTCATCATAAACCTAACTCCCGCACTGCCCTCTTCGTCTTCAGCAGTCAGGGAGCCGAGGGGCTTATGTTGAGGGATAAAATTATCTTTTCCCAATTACTTTTTTTTTTTATTATTTTACGCATTATTCCAATATTATTTAATCATTATTGGATCACAGATGTAATTGTCTATCCTACACGGCCCATATCGGCCCAAGTGGTCCACTTTATGCTACAAGGCCCATACAACCCACCAACCCAGGTATAAAAAAGTCCCTCATTATTATTTGTAAGTATTTGGAATCATTCACAATTAATTGCCCTTAATTGTTGTTTCCTTTGCTCTGGAATTACACTTCTACAGTCACCGACTTGAGCGTCTGAGAAGCTTCTCTAGGACCACCGCATTGACCCCTAACCATGTTATGTGTGTTGCAGGATAGTTCCCTTCCAAAGATTTCATCAGTTCCAGGGAATAAGTTGGACCGATATATTTATCAAATTCCAAGACTTGGGATGATGCGGATTTTAATAGCGTCACACACATATATATATACATATATATACATATATATATATATATATATAGGTGTTGGATTAAATGAGAAAGGGGTCTTTGTCTAAGACAGTGTAGACTAATCTCAACTATTTGTTTGTCAAAACCAATAGATGATATTATTTCGAAGTTTTAGTTATTCAATTATTTATTTCCCTTTATTAAGCGTATTTTAGAACTTTCATTATTTGGCAGTTATTTTAGAAAAGTGATTGTTCACTTCCTTATTTAAGGGATTGAATATCTGATATGAAATATCTCGTTATTTAGTTTATGTTACATATGCACCATATTGATTCTAAATATGCAACATATTCCTTTTACGTATGCACCAAAATGAACATAATTATGCAGTAAATTTTCTACAATATAAGTATGCAATTTATTCAAACCAATTATGCATATTATCGAGCATCATTTAATAACTAACTATGCATTGTGTTACCGTTATATATGCAAAAATAACAAATAATTATGCATCAAACAATAACTAACTACGAATTGTCTCATAATTGTATAATGACTTTTGCTCCTATTGACTCACTCGAAGTTGGATAAATTATTCTTATTCCCATTCTTGTGTCTGGAACAACCATTATCCATGTATCAGGTTCCTTTGCACTCAGTTGTTCCCCGACTGTAATAAAGGAAATCAAGTTTTAGGTACCCAAACCCTGCAGGTCCCGAGGGGTTAGCACTATAAGGTGATCCAACCAACCTATAGCCAAACGACCTGAATCTAAGAGGTTTCCACCTATCAGTTCTATAATCATAATGAATCTTAGCAAATTGCTTAGGAGCTTTAAACACATACAACTGTCTCTTTTGTATGTATGTCTGTGAGTGTGATTGTGCATTTTTTTCTTTGGATGATATGTAAACTTTTGTGTGTAATGGGCATTGTGTTTGGGTGCATATGTGTGTTGATATTAGTTCCTTTGCCTAGGGAATGACTTATTTCGAGTCTGAGGTCTTTGCTACTTGGGATTGTATCCCTTAGGACTTGGCTCATATCTCACTTGATTATTCCAATCAGCCTGACTAGGATAATTTCAACCATTCCCTTCATATGGTTGTGGTAGTTCTGCTTTGCCCTCACAGAATACTTCCTGTTTGGAGTCTGCTGATGGACTCTTCTGAAATTTCGTTCTAGTTGTCCTTTCAGCATACTCAGCTGGCTTCTTGCCTTTGCCTTTATAGCCTATACCAACATGTGTGTACTTGTGATTGTAAATGGGTGCAACATGTGGTGCCTTTGGCTTTTGAACTCCCTCATTGCTTGAGGATCCTTTCTCTAAAATCACTCTTAGAGTTTGAGCATTAACAAATTGAATCCTAAGCCTGCCTTATCTCCTATTTCTTTTTGAATCATCATTAATTCATCTAATGTTTTGGATGACTTACTGAGTGATGCAATCACATTTTTCAACTATTTTCCCTCTTTTCTATTTCAACTAAGTCTGCTTTGACCTTAGCTATCTCAGCCTTCAACTCTTTGTTCTTATCAGCTATGTGACTAAGAGTACTCAGCTCTTCAGTCATCTGTGACTTTTGGCTTTTGAGCTGGCTGTTTTTCTCATTTAAAAGTGTGTGCGAGGATTTTATGTGCTCAAAGTCTTTGTTCATTTTGCCTAATGAATCATAAAGATTTGTGGGTGATGAAGTGTGTGTGTTACTGTTACTATCATCAGAATGTGAGCTAGATGAGTTAGAATGCACCTCATCTTCCTGTTCTTTACCCATGAGGCATATCAAAGCCTCTGCTTCTACGTATGTGGAATAGTCTGCCTCACTACTATCTGAGTCAATTGTCTCCTTGATCTTAGCCGTGTCAGCTTCAGCAAGGTGGATGGATGGGAACCAACAAGAAAGTGTTAGTCATGTCATGCGGTTCTAGCATAGGTTCTCGCCTAATCGGATCTCCTGGTTGCCAGCTCTCTTTGGTGGTCTATCTTTTTTGGTCTTGGAAGGAGCTGAGTGTCTTCTTGAGGTTTCACCCTTGTTTCTTTTATAGTTCTTGTTAAAGAACTTGTTGAATCTTTTAACCATTAGGTTTATCACCTCCTAGTCAATGATATCCTTGGATTCAGCTTTCTTGTATTCTCCAGCCATCAGAGCAGCTGTCTTGGGTACAACTATCTCTTCTTGCTCTTTCCTTCTGAGCTCGAATTCATATACCTTTAGATCTGATAATAGCTCATGGTTAGAGGTTCTTGTCAAATCCATAGAATATCTCAAGACCATCAATTTCATTTCCCACTTAGGTGGGAGCGACCTTGGGATCTTCATACACATCTCCTTCTGTGTGTATTACTTACCCAAAGTTGAAAGCTCATTTGTAATATCTGTAAACCTGGCATCCAGCTGATCCAGAGTTTCACCTGCAAGTATTTTAAAATTTTCAAATTTTTGTACAACAACAGTTAGCTTATTCTCTATAATTTGCTCTAAGCCTTCACAAATTAGAGTAAGCTTCTCCCACGTTTCACGAGCAGTCCTGCAAAATTTCACTTTGTTAAACATTGCTTTATCAAGAGTTTTGTAAAGAATGTCCTTGGAAACATTGTCCAAGTGATATCTTTTTCTGTATTCGTTGGTCCATTTAAATATTGACTTTTCAACCATAGTAGTCCTTGTGCGGCATGTCAGAGCGACCTCTCTTCAAAGAATGACAACAACTCTCACAGATGTATTCACTTTCATGATCTGTATGGGTCCATCTTCAGTGACACACCACATTTCATCGTGCAACGCTGAGAGATGTGCCTGCATGCGAATCTTCCAATCATCAAACTCCTCTACAGTGAACATAGGAATGCGAGATACATTTGCATCCACGATAACAGCTTTATCTAGAAAATTTTAAAAACATCAAGTGTTGTATCTTTGAAAAAGAATGAGATCTAGTTTAGTAACCAGTGCGGAAGGTTATTTAAACCAACGGGTGTTTGTGTTAAGTCTAGAAGCACTACAAGAAATTAGAAAAAATATGACGATAAAATTCGTCATATAAATGTCATTTTTCGTCACGAAAGTTATTAAGTGATGAAATTTGAGCGTCATAACGATCGTCACTGTAGCCCCGTGGTAAAAGGTATACATGACACTTTTTTTAGTTCGTCACTAAATATTTAACCTTTGATGACGCTATCGACCAGTGTAATCATTTATATCATTTTTTGTGACGCCTTACTCGTCACTTCCATGATCAAACTTTTGTCACTAAAATTTTTATTTTGTCATCAAAAGGTAATATTTTAAATGACGAATGCATATTTTGTCATCCAAACATTAGATTTTGGTGACGAAAATGAATATATTGCCAAAGTAATCAAATTTTAGTGACGCCTCTAGTGTCAAATTGCATTAACTAATTCGTCATATATTATATAATTTGTCATAAAAGAGATGTTTTATAGTTACACAATATCGGTCGTCACTTAATGAGTATATATATAATGACAAAACACTGTGTCACAATAAGTAATATTCAATGACACGACATTTATTGTCACCAAAAGATTCTAAAACGTGATGACATGTTTCGTCACGACAAAATTAACATTACATGACAAAATTGATTAGTGTCACTAATTGCGTAAGATTTTGTGATGAACCGGTTCGTCATAAAAGAAGTATATGGTGATAAAATATTTCGTCACTAGATAGTATTATATGGTCATCATAAAAGAAGTATATGGTGACAAAATATTTCATCATAAATGACCTATTTTGGGTGACAAATTTAAAATATATACGGGACGATACAAGTCGTCATAAAAGGACTATTTTTAGTGGCCAATTTTATATTGTCACTAAATGGATATGTATGGTGACGTCTAAGTTCGTTGAAAAATATTAGTTTCGATTACAAAAATAGATCGTTGTCACCAATTGATTTTTATATGACAACATAAATAGCCATTAAATGATGCATTGGTGACTATATATCTATATATATATCGATGTGTTAATTTGTCATATTTTATCATTTACATTGGATAAAAATAAAATAAAATCTCATGATGAGAAAATTCATTATTGACTTTCCATATTATTAATACTTCGATTCAAAGATACTTACATTTGCTTCGATCTAATATTATATTAAAAATGCAATTTAAAATTTAAATAAGCATGAATAATAAAAAGAACCAACATGTTTAAGTAGAACATGCTTATTTAATCAATATAAGGAAAATGCTAAAATATCCAACTTTCAAATCGAAATTATAAATCTACTTGAAAAATATTCGAAAACGAAACATTAGGCATCTAAACCCAAACAATACTCATATAAATATAAACCATATGTCCCTAGAAATCTTATTTTGTAGCTTAGATATTATTCCCACTGGCAGCCATAAATGCCATAAGTTTATCGATAGATGCACCTTGTTGACCCAATTGCTCTTTCAAATCACTCACTTAGGCCTTTAGTCCACTTACTTGAGATTCTGAATCTTGTAGTTTTTCTTGCGTTTCCTGAAGTTCCTTTTGAAGTTGTTGGGTAGTTGAATCAAAGGATGTGGTGCGTCTACTTGGAGGCTTTGGGCCATAGCCAACACCCTTTATATAGCCAGATCCATGGCCAAACACCTCAAGAACTATTTCTTCAAAGACTCTTCTCAATTTCTTGCTCTATATATTTTTCTTGCTTTGCTATCATCAACTCCTATTTAAATAAATTGATTTAAGAGTACACAATTAATATCATGGTTAATAGCAAAGTTAGATAATGAAAATGAGTCCGTGACTTACCCAATTTTCCTTTGCCTCCACTGTTGACCAACCATCGTTTTCTTTATAATGAGTACGTTTATAGAACTCAATCCTATCGTATTGTTCTCCATTTAGCTCTTTATGAGCCTAGTAAAAAAAAAGAAAAAACTCACAGTAAAAAAAATAAGAAATAATGTCATTTTAAGGTTACTTAATAACAACTCAAACTGTAAAAGGCGTTCTGCCAGAAATATGTGGAGCACGCACTTGTTTTCGATTTCCCGTATTGGTGGAACTTTGGTGCTGCCAAAACAAGAACAATAATATTGTAAGATAATATATAGACATATTATAAGAAAATATGCAAAAATATTTGAAAATAAGTATTAATTTAAAAACTTGTTACCTTGAATTCAGACGATGCAAATAAGTCACACAATTCCTCCCAATTTTGTTTACTCAAAGAAGAAGGCTTTTTATTTTTAGCCTCTTGCAAACTTGCATACTTCTTGTAATGCAAATGTAACCTGTGACGTCGTTGCCAGGCACTAGTGTTAGAGATTTTTCTAACCGCAAGTCTACGGTGTCAAGTTTTAATATAGAGAAGTAAGGTTGTCGAATCCACAGGGAATAATTATCAAATTATCGCTAAGTACTATATTATAGTAGTCTAACTTTATTTAGAAATTCAATAATTGATGGAGTTGATTATACTAAAATTATTACAAGTAAATTAAGACTATGAAAATATCAATGAATTTATCCAAATGATTAAATGAATTCTAGAGGTATGATGAATCTAGTTATCCCTTATGTTGTCAATATGGTTTATCAATCATCAATTATCAATTTATAAGTCAAGATTTCTACAATAATCATTCCCTTTCTCAAGTGCCAATGATTTTAGATTCAATTGGGAAATCAATATCTCTATAAATATCACCAATCAAAATCTCAATAAAAGCTATGAATCTTGATAAATGACTTCAAAGGATTCACAAATCTCTCAATTCTATGAAATCCTAGGTTATGCTATTCCAAGGTCATGTATTCAATTACCTCTCTCAAGTGTCAAATCAAATACACCAAACAATCTAAATTATTGATCAAGTAATTTAGAAGCAATAGATCCAAATAGCACAAATAAATTGATAGATCTAGATTGACAAACCACAATCTCAAAACATAAGTTCAAACATAGATTACATCAATCCTCTAGAATTATAGTGTTTAGCTCATGATTGAAGAAAATGAATCCAAAAATACAACAATACATCTTACAAGATATGAAGAAAGCAACAAAATAAGAACAAGAGTTGAGGATCTTCTCTATTTCTAGATGATAGAAGCCTCCAATCTTCTTCTCCAAATTCTTCTCAAAGTGCTCAAATCCTTCTTCCTTGTCTTGTAGCTGTTTTTATTGTCTTCCAAGGGTTCCAAGATGCCCCCATTTCAAGCCCCAAGGATGGTATTTATAGTACACAAAAGTCCAAGAAGGGGTAGGTGAACATAGGATTTTCCGCCCCGGACTGCGGCGCCGACAATCTCATCCCGATTTATCGCACGGGCGGCGCTCACTTCATGCGCGCTAAGGGCGCCCGCCAACGCTTATCGCCAAATATCGCACGGGCGCTGCAGCGGCATTAAGCGCATGGCTGCTGCGCGCCATCAACATACGCACACACAATCCGCCCGGCGCTGCAGCGTTGCTTAAGCCTGCAGCGCCCACACGTTTCCGCCTCCGAGCGATTTCTCTATCGCGGGGTGACTGCCGCTCCATCCGTCCTTGGCCAAAATGCGATTTTTCCTTCTTTATATGCGATTTCTTCTTTCTTCAAGCCGTTTTTCACCGTTTTCTTCATCTCTCGGCTACCAAATCCGTATTGACTCTACATCGACTCTAAAAACACCCAAAATAAAACCAAATTCTACTCTAAAGTATCAAATAAGTTGGTGAAAATACCAACTTAACAAATACCCCCAAACTTAAGCTATTGTTTGTCCTCAAACAATTATAACTCCAAAATGAAAGACAAACAATACAACAACACACGCAACTACAAAACTCCATAAACCAATAAAATTTGTCTAAAACTCATTTCACTATCAATCAAGCATGCATTTTAACATTGTGATCAAAAGTGTTGAATATTCATGAAAATTCCGTTTTCATTATTCAAATTGATTTACGCAATCAAACGTTATCAAGATGATCCACTTCTAAGTATCAAAAGATACTGACTACCGGATTCCATAGGCTTGTTATTCACACTAATCTCCACTAATGTAGGCTAATATAACACATGGATCAATAGGGCTTCCAAAGCTTGTAATGTGGCTTAGGGTCGGGTAGGAAAATTTAGGATTAAGTGGCTCAATTCACCCAAACACACAATTACCTCTTCAAATCACCAATTGCCAAACAAAATGGCTACCTTCACTTTTGTTGAATTTTCAATTATTCTCCCTTTACGAGACCCCCAAACTTGGTCTTTTGCATATTTTAACACATGGGGTTTCATTATTTCTTTTTCTCGGCAACTTCATGCGAATGAACATCTACCTTACTTATTACATCCTCCTCAACCTTCAATCATTTTGTGTGTATGAGTGATGGGTAATTAGGATTTTCACATGTAAGCTCAAGGTAAAAACAATTGGTTGCCAAAGAACAGGTTTAATAGGCTCAAAAGGGACACTAGTGAAATTATATCGTACAAAGGTAGTCATTTTGGCTCTAGCTTTTATTCAAAGATGGCCTAAATCATTTCCTTATGTTATTTCACCTAGGATTTCGCCTCAATTAGTGATCAAACAAGTTCTAGAATCCGGTGGGATCATACAAGCAACACTCGACTTCATTAATCATTTTCAAATAAGTTAACAAATTATGCATGAATATGAAATCAATGAAGCAAAATATAGATCACTACTTAAAAGCATGCTTTCGTGACAGTTCAACTCGCAATCAACAAATCTACTTAGTCATGTAGTTCTATAGTTCAACAAACTACCCGACTCGACTCAACTCGATTTTTTTTTTGACACGACTGACACACGACTCAAAAGACACAAATATAGATTACACCCCCCCAAACTTAAATTGAACATTGTCCTCAATGGAGAGTGAGAAAACTTTCCGATAGCGGAGCGCCTAGGACTCCTCATCGGAGTCGTGTGGTGAAAAATGAGCAATAGCGCCGGTGGTGGTGGTATTGGGAACTGGAATTGCGGGTGTGTCGGCTATATATCCG
Organism: Rehmannia glutinosa; assembly: GCA_016081115.2. Classification (NCBI taxonomy): domain Eukaryota; kingdom Viridiplantae; phylum Streptophyta; class Magnoliopsida; order Lamiales; family Orobanchaceae; genus Rehmannia; species Rehmannia glutinosa. Next base: position 77,014,996 of record CM071934.1, read on the forward strand.
GGCAAGTACTCGGTTGTGCTCATTCTCATATTCTTCTCGTGCCGCTCTGGCGTTGCTCCGCTTACAAAAGCCCTTCTCAATTCTCGTATTTCGCGAACTAGTGCGTCAAGAGTCGTTATGTGAGCGCCTAGAACGGGAACGTCTTGCCGCCAACCGGATGGAACGCGTCAATATTCTCGTGGTTGGGCATGAGTATCGGGCTCAATAGCTGGTAGAGCAAATTCGGGATGAAGAATATATCCCGCACCCTTCGGATTAGGCACACCGCCTGCCCACTCGTTATAAGAAGCAATAGTAGCCGAATCTATGGATCCCTTAGGATTTTCCAATGGCTCCGAGCTATGCCATGTAACACCGTCCTCTTTACATAACCCACAAATTAAACTCGGTAAGATTAGTCCCCCTGTTTTGGGTTGTAGCATTTTGTTATGAAGGGACCTTGCAATAATTCTGGGGTCGAATTGTATGTCAGTAACTATGGCATATAGAAGATGAGCTCGTTCCTTAGTTACATCACTAACATGCTTGGTTGGTATCAAGTTGTTGCATATGAAGTGGTACCAAGCTCGCCCATATCGACTAAGACTCGTGTGTGGAAAAGCAAAGCACCTCCCACAACTTTTATATGACGTACCACGCGTTCTAGGCCGGCATAAGGTATTACAAATCTCCTCCATACTCGGTGGTTGCGAGATAAATTCAACATACGGTGAGTGATCCACCTCGGGAGTCCATAATATTCTCTTATCGCTCTCGAATGAGTGTATACCTTGTTTACTCCACGTCGAAAACCTCTTGAGTTATAGCCATTTTTGGTCTTTGCATTTGCATAAAACTCTCTGACTATATTCGGTGCGAATGGTCTAGGTTGTGCACAAAGTTTTTCCCATTGCTTCGATGTATCATTTGTGCAAGTTCACCATCATTTGCCCCGGTTGTAACCCCGTTCAGCGGTTATGCTCTTTGTGCTTAATTTCTCATAAAAAAGATTTTGTGCCTCTAAGCTTACGAAACGACTAGTATCATATTCCTCGGAGGTACTCGCCACCTTTTTGCCCTTGCTTGCATTCTTTGTTCTTGGCATTGTGATTGATTTGAAAATCACCTGAAAAATGACACAAGCAACATAGCACATAGGACGCACAATACGAGTTAGTGGTT